>RJJA01000392.1:0-53448 GCA_003724045.1 Lepidurus arcticus
GATCTGATCGGGTTGACAGAAGTTGACGACGATCGGACATGATCTAAGATCACACAAAAAGCATCGATCCGGAACACTGACCGATAGGGGCTATGCAGTTGTGGCTCAACACGTTCTCCGAAGTCTAGCACAGCAATCTCCTGTTGTAGGATGGAAAGACTTGGCACTGGACACAGCTGTGCTTCTAAAACGTTTCCACGTCTCAGTTAAGTTAAGTTAACCAAACTTGACCTAACAAAAATTAATTTTGTAACAAAATAAATAAATTAGTGACAGTTTAACCAACCACAACACTATTTTTGACACGCCCTGAACTCGAAAAGTCGGTTGTTATATACAAAGTCGTTTTTGACACAGTCGCTTCTGTGCACGGTCGTTATGAAACGACCTGAATTGACCTGACCTAATCGACCCGACCATGAAACACAAAAACTTTTTTAATAGTTTGAGCTACATAACTCTCACCGTACGTAGTTAAGATTTAACGTTCGATTCATTCGATCCGTTGTGACTTGAGTTTCCCAGTGACCCTCTCTATGTCTCCCCTCCCCTCTGTACCCTAGTGACTCTCTTCCTGTCCCCTTCCCACGGTACCAATCCAAGTTGATTGTAGAACTTAAATACACAAGTTTAATCTCACTATCACAAAAAGATGGATCACTATCTACATGAGCGCTGTACTCAGGGCCGCCCAGAGGGGGGGGGCGATATTTGTCCCGGGCCCCGGCTGTTTGGGGGCCCCACCTTGGATATTTCTGTACACAAAAAACTGCTCAATACTTTTTTTTTTATAATTTGTTATGTGCACGAAAGGGGCCCCCATTGTAGGATCGCCCCGGGCCCCGTCTAACCTCTGGGCTGCCCTGGCTGTACTCCAGTTTACTTCATATGGTGGATTTATAGAACTTTTTAATGCATATAAGTATAAGCGAATGACCAGGTGGTTAACGCAGAAGACTTTGGTGCGGGAGGTGTTCGGTTCATAACCCGGTCGAGGCAATTTTTCGTACAAAAACGAAATAATTAGCTCCTTTCTCTGTACCTTACGCCTTCCCGACAGGGTTCCTATACCAATATTCGATATTGTGAAGCTTCGGCATCACGAGCTCGAATATCAGGGATAGGAAACCGAGCAGGGGAGTTGCGAACAGGGGAAGGGACGAGGCTCTCAATTTTTCACGATTTACGAAGTGACCTCTTAGAAGGATTTTAAAATTGTATAAATCGAACAATAGATCTAACACTATCAACATACACTGTAGATCAGCTTACTTCATATGTTGGATTTATAGAAGTTTCAACGACGTTTATGTATAAGCGTATGATCGAGTGGATAGGGCGCACGCCTTGTGATCGGAAGTTCGCAGGTTCGAAACCCGGTCGAGGCACTTTATTTCGTAAAAAAACGAAATATTAAATGGCTCCCTATCTCTATACCTTAAGCCTTCCCGGCGAGGTTCCTATTCCTATATTCGAAGTTGTGTAGCTTCGGCAGCATGAGTTCGAATATCGGGAATTGGAAACTGAGCCGGGAAAAGGGGAAGGGGCGAGGCTCTCAATTTTTGACGATTTTTGAAGGGGACCCCCTTGATACAACGTTATTCCTTATGGAGAAAAGCCCTGAAAAAGCTTCCCCAGCTCGAAAAGGAGACACGCCCAGTTTTTGGCCGAATCAACCAATAGGATTCGTCCTTTTTCGGTAGGCCCCACCCCTTTCAGCGGATTTTTTAAAAATCACGCAAATTTTTTTTAAAATTTGCGCTTTTATTTATTTTTTAAATACAAATCGTACAGAAGGAAGGACACTTTTTGGATACTATATTTTGCAGGGAACATTTTGGTATAAAAATAAGCAAATAAGGAATTCTGGGGAAGCAAAAGATCTCAAAAATCTTCTCAGACAATCTTCTCTTCTCAAAAGATCTTCAAAAATCTTCAATCAAGTCTCAAGTCACCTTGTGCCAGCTGGACGATGGAGTATCTGCTGTTTCCCGACGCGTTGCGGATAAATTGGCACAATAGGGACGTAGTAAACCGCGTTTGATTACTTGAACTGGTTTCTTCATTTCCTCCTCAACTATTATAAGATAAAACGAAGTCCAATTTATCAAAAATATTAAACGCATTCAAAAGCAAACTTACATTTCGCTTGCATGTGCGTCCGCTTTTAGTTTCTGTTCATTCCCATCAGCATCTTTCCCATCTTCCTCTTTGGGCACGACAATTTGGCAATCATTATGCGGTACAGGCAAAGAACTAAATCCCGGCCGTAGATTCACCATCACCCATCGAGCAACGCTGGCGTCTCTATCTCGTTGACACTGGTACTCCGCTAATTCCTCCAGACACGGTTCCAGGAGTTGTAGCCACAATGCTAAGCGCCCGTGATGTTGCAGCACCTCCAGGGGTCGCGAATCTTGACAGGGGTTACGAATCCTATGAACGAACTTCGTCAGACTTCAAAATACCGAGTAGTTCTCTCCAGCCGCGTGAAGAATATACAAAAACATGAAAAGAATACATACACCGGTTATAGCGAACAATCGGCTATTGTGTACACAAGGTCCACTGGTCCCGGGAAAATGTACTGTACTGTACGGGAGAAAATCGTCTGTAACGTATTCGCCTACAAAGTTTTTTCGCATGTAGTAAAAACTGAGGTCCCTTTGAGGTCCCTTGAGTTTGGTTCTTCTGACTACCACAGAAGTTTAATTAGTTACCTCGGAGTAGCCGAGTATCAGCTTGGCAGATTAAAGTAGCGGGTCTTTTTTGTTTTCCAAAGGATGACGAAAGGACAGGGTTGAAGTTGAAGCGCTGTGAAGTTCTGAATTGTAACACTGAACCCCGCGTAAATGTCGAATCCATCGGAGTGTCGATATCTTCAAGTTAGGTTCTTGAGGCTTGACTGGTGAACTTAATGGATTTTGAAACAAGGCAAAAATCCATCTTATGTAGATGCAGCGCTTTAGGTGACCATATGTTTGAATAGGTCGCAGTTGTGATTAACGTTCGTTTTTCCTGCCAAAGATAGCCATTGCCATTAGCTTCCTTCACGACGAAAACTACAAACGATGCCTTCCATATGAATTGCCCGCCAACCACAAAGACCGGTCATTCCTGTCCAACTGCATCTGCTCCTTGCTGTCCTCAAGCAAGGAGCAGATGACACTGACACTGACTTGCTAGTGGCTGCGAAATATTGCGAAGGATCTTCGGTTTCTTCGAAATGGGCTTCTTTTTGCTTACCTGGATGAGAAAAACTTATTATTAAAAGCTTAATAAATGTAAATTCAAATTGTTATACCATCACTCCTAATTTCCTCAAGCACTTTAAAATGAAAACCAGGATCGTATGCAGATGTTGTCCACTTGGAGCAGGATTGCTGTGTCCTCTAAAGCTTAATTTTGCCTCTGAGAACTAGAAGACAAGAGAAAAGCACCAGTATTATGTAACTGACACGAAAGTCAAAACACTAACTTGCGCACCTGATGGATTCCCTGCGAAAAATGCACCGAAATTTCACTCGAAATAAAATGCTTCCAAATTCGGTAAAAAATGCTGCAGATGGTTGAAATAAAACAGCCAAAACAATAAAGCTTAAAATAATAAAGCCTATAAACTGAGGTAGATTACGCTCGGCTATCTCCGCACGAGATCAATTAATTCTGAAACCGGTTGAAAAATAAATAAAGTTACCCACCCCCTCAAAAAGAATTTTGCAGAGAAAAACACCCAAAAACGAAAACAGAAAACGTCCGAAAAGGCACTACAATTTGTGGAATTGCTACAACACTACAATGCGTTAATACCTTTTGTCTCACTGATTTGATTCCCATCTTATTAGCTTCGACTCATTGTAAGAGTTTCGCAACGCAAAAAGTTTCTTTCCCACCTTTACCCTCTTTCGCGGTCTAGCTTGGGAAGGTCCTGCAAAACAAACATCGAAGAGGTGAAAAGAGTTAGAACCTTTACAAACGAGTTAAAGACTAAACCCTGAACCTTGTTTTCTTTCTAACCAGAAAAAAAGACTTTCTGAATTTTTTATCACTCATATAAAATATTTCGGTTAGCATTAAACTGAAACAAGAAATTCAACTTTAATATTCAGTACTTTGAGTTTTAGAGCTCCGTAAGAAGGTCTCAAGAAACTCAAATAAGAACGAAGATTTGCTCAAATTAATATTTTAGAAATTAACAGCCATTTGGGGGGAAAGAAAAAGGTTCTCTCCCTCTTACCTCGACCTCCAAAAGTTGATTGTCATCGTCATAACAAATCTTAAAACGTCCAGAATTGAAGAAAGGTAACCAAAAGGGACGGTACCACCGGGATCAGTCAAATGCTACCACAGAATGAACGTTTCCTTCTGGCTTTCACGTTCTTCAGTAGAGGCTCCCAAAAACCCGTTAGATGAAGTTTTGTAGAATATGCAAGCTTCTTGCGTCACCTTTTCTAAAAAAATAAACAGAAAACAAAATCAGTACAAAAGAATTAAGTTTGGCAATAAAATCAATCAGCAATAAGGTACTTTATTTAGGGCCGTTCAATACCCTTCTCTTTCTGTATACCCAAGCCAGAAAGCTACTGAGCGTCAACAATACCTAATGTAAATGCATAGGTTTTGAATTCATGGCAGATTATAAATACATACATAATGAATACATGGCAGACTACATAATACCAAGTGATCGATGCAGCAGTTGCGGATTTCCAACAAGTTCTTCCAGCGCTAAAGCGGCACAACTCAGTAACTATAATCTTGATCGTGGTACAAACACAAGGATAATTCGACAGAAGAACGACATGTATAGCTAGCCCTGTCAGGAGCCAACAGCATACCGAGTTGAAGAAATCTATGCTCATTGCCTAGCCAAACAGATTCAATTATTTTTTCAAGCCGTACTAAGAATTACGTAATAATGGTGACCAATCTCGACGTAAGGTGAACCTCCTACTATAATCCTTTTATTATTACGGGTCTATTCTACTAAATTACTAGATATATTTCAAACAAACTTTCCTAAATCCATAACTCGCCCACGTGGTACGCCACGTAGCACGTGGGCGTCTACGTGGCGCCCACTCAGCTTCATTTGCATAACAGCTAACAGGCAAACACAAGATATGCGAAGATTTAAGGATGTACCTCCTAAGAAATAAAAATCGTGAACTGGAGCAGACAACTCTGATAAAGATTAAACCCAGCGGCACCTTGCTTGGACTTGCTCTGCCTCAGTTTTACAAAATCGTCCGTTTTAAACATAACAAAATGTCGAAACGAACAAACCGCAGTTTATAGGCTTGCATATTTAAAGGTAAACTTACGAAGTATGGCCCAAACGTTTGAAACACCGCACTTAAACCATACCAAAACTCCACAGACGAAGCTAAATAAATGCTTATGGATCAATAGGAATTTTGTGCGTAACAACAGAGTAATTGACTTTAAAACCTTTAAAACAGAACTGTCCCAAAAGTTAGTCAAGACAACGGTACTTCCACATCCAACACGTTTGGCAGTGCGAGCGCGACTGCGGGCTGCAAGCTGGGCCAAGCGCCCCTTGCGTCTTTCAGTAACGCGCGCTATTCAAATCCAATGGAACTCGGGGGGGGGGGGAAATATAAAATCTCTCATTTTTAAGGTTTTCCTTACAAAAACAGGTCTTTAAAACTTAGCCATCATAATACAGATGGATTGAAGGTAAAGATTTGAATCTACTTTCTCGGTCTCAATAGGTTCTGTGGGCGCATGTTCTGTAAACATAAGAGGAACAAAAGGGTTCGCAAAGAGAGCAAAATATTCACAAAACGAGGAACTTGGCGACCTTTCTCTCGGTCATTCTAGGGAGTTTTGGGCTGACGTGAGATCCACGTTGTAAACCGTTGTTACCTTTTTTGAACTATACTGGGAAGCTTGAGAATGTATTCTTTGATATTCTGTGCTTTTACGTGAATCTACTCTTCGGGAAGTCGGTCCAATCAATCCTTACATTAGAAAAAAATGGGAAAAGAGAAGAAGAGGATTTGTGTGCCTAGCCAGACGCTTAGTTTCGTCGCTAAGAGATGGCCCTCCTCATTATTCATATTTTATAAAATTGGAAAATAAATAGTTACACGTGGTTTTGTTGAACGGGGCCAGTGTTCTTCTCATTTTTTTAAAAATCGTTATTATGCAGCACTCTAAATACGTTTTTACAAATAGTTGGGTCCAACGATATTCGTATCCCTTCTTTTCGTCTACGTTTTTACCGCACAGAAAATTTAAAACTTATCAAGATAAAGTGATAGAATTTATAAGCTCTAAAAAGCTCCAAAGTGATCTACATTCATCCGTAGAGACTCCAAACTCTTCCTTGCAAGTCGAAATGCCAAGTTTGAACCCAAGATTAGCTGCCAACAGTCTTCTTAAAATAAATAATTCTTCTAAAATAAATACTGTACTGTCAATGTGTTCCTCTATACTTCCTATATTGAAAGGAAAATTAGCGTCTGTTCAGGCGTACGATACCCTTCTTCACTATTTAATCTCAAATGTTCAAGTGATACCTCATGACCAGTTTCCTTGCGTATGTTATTATGGCAGTTTAGGCAAGAAAAACCCACTAGCTAAAACTCTGGTGAAACAAGTATATAACGTGCTCAAATTAGACCAGTCTTGGCTACGCGAAGAAGCCTCGATCACGGAAATCTCAATTTTAGCACACGCCTTTTTTGTCCTCGATGTGAAAATTAACTCCAAACCTCTGCAACAAGCCTTCGCAACCAAATTAGAAGAGCATTTGGAAACAGAACCTTTTCCAATGCTCATACCTGTTCTAAAAATCTTACGGTTGTCAAATTGTCATCCAATTTCCCTCGTCCACAAACTGGTCGATTTACTCGCAACTAGCCAGGCACCACTGAACTTGGCTGAAGTCTCTCATACTCTTGCCTTGGTAGCAGACAGCAAGATCGTCGTCGAATCTGTACCCTTGTTCGAAAGCCTTCGGAAAATCCTTCAAAGCAATCAAGCCAAAGATCGAACCGTTCCCCATGCTTCGTTCTACCATCCAGCCAAGAGGTCGAGAGCGAAGGACTTCACCCGCTTCTTGTGGGCTATAAGCTGTATGATCCCTCCGTCATTGGATGCGTCAAGTTCAGTGCCCCTTTTAACCGAATTAGTACAGGACTTCGAAAAGCGCCTGGAAAATCAAGAATTTACAACGGAACCACAAATGATCGCCGACATTGCACTATCTTTTGCCTGTTTAGGACTTTATCCCAAACCAATACTTTCCACCGTTCTAACGTCGCAATTTGTAAAAACTGCAATGCAACAGTTGGAACCTTTACGCTTGTCGCGTTTAGCCCTCTTTTTGACCTGTGTAAACACTGAGAAGCCGGATATGATAACGATTAAGCATTTCGGAGAACACCTACTTTCGTATCCTAGGTTACCGAAACCGAATGTTGAGAAAGAACTGCGGAAAAGACCTTTATTGCGACGTGCATTCCAACAAGCCTTGAACCATGCTAATGAGGGAAGCAATGGCAGTCTTGCCGCAACTTGCCGGCCGGTAATTCCGCATTTGAACATCGTCAGCATCGTCATCAAGTCACCCAGGCACGTGTACCAACTTGCCTAGATAGCTTTTTACAAAGAAAATTATCCTTTCTGTATGTCATAATAGGAATGAGACTTGCCTGGAAGTTCTGGATTCTCATGTTTGTCTGATTGGAAGTTGTTTACCAGACAGGCTAATGAGACTCAAAATGCGCTTATTACCCCAGTTAGGCTATGCGGTCATTACCGTAAGTTACTTAACTGAAATACGTATTTAAAAACTATTTATTACGTTATTTATAGGTGACACCTGACGACGTATTGTCCGGACATGTTCCTATTTTATTCTCGAAAAAAATTGAATAAATGACCTTAAGTTACTGATCGAAAAATTACATTTTTTCAGCCCATTATCACAAATCTTCTAAGAGAAGACCCAAATTCCCTGTAGTAAATTTTTGTCTTGGTTCTCCAACTAGACAATGAAGATTTTAATGACTTGTTGGATGGTCCGACGACAAACAGGGCACGTTTTCCGAGCCCGCCACATTTGCTTGGAACAGTAATAACAGTAAACAAAATGGCTAGTTCTTCCATGTAAGAATCCTCCGTTACAGGGACGCATGCCACAATTGTCACATAGCCATTCTCTTCGAGTCAAACGAATAGAGCCAGAGGGCACACCGGAATCTTGAGAAGATGTACATGGCTGCGAACTGGGCTGGCGAGCGGAGTCACTGACACTTTCTCCCGTGATAGAATTCGCTTCCTGGGAACCATTTTGTGAAGATGAAGCAACTTGCTCTGTTTCTTGACTGTTCAGAGGCTGCGGAATTTCCTGAGAGGAAGAAGCGTTGTCTCCGTGACCCACGGGTCCATCCACTACGTCTTCAGTTGCATCCTCGGAGGCTAGGTCCATTTTTGATGTGAACGCAAGGCCAACAGAACTTACACTGTTCATTAGATATGGTCTCATCCCAGCATCCGTTGACTGAGAGCCCGAGGCCTTAGCTTCCCTTGCTGCCTTCCGGCGATTCCGAACACGCCTTGTGGGACGTGGAGGAAGCCAACCCTTTCGAACCTGGTAATCAATAAGGATTTTTTTTTTAGATTTAAGATGACTAGGAGAGGATAATTTTACCTGGTAGCAAGCATTACAATAACGAATCTTTGGGGTGTTTAGGCGGTGACAAACTACGCACTTCCATTTGTCTGTTGATGGGATTTCATGATCCGAATCCGAATTTGCTTCTGCAACGTTTGAACGCGGTGGAGAAGAGCGAATGATCACGTCTTCATCCGAAAACGAAGCTTCACTCGTGTCCGCACAGAAACCCGCATCAGACAACACCGATGAAGCTACGATGGGCATAATGTTATCCTAAGGCACAGTGAATGTAAGCACTAAAGTTTGAACTGATCAAACATAAGATTTTATTACCTCCATTCCTGAAGAAGAATCCGTGCCCATGCTACTACTGTCCGAATCGGTGGCAATTTCATATTCTTCTTCTACGTTTACCATGGTGGCTGGGATTCTAGAAGCCAAACTGGCATAACTATAGTTCCCTATGCAGCTTGGATTGTGCACAACCTCACGTTTATCTTCGTCCGGGCTCCAATCATCCCCAGAGTCTCTCACTATAGCTGTGAAGAAGAAAAGATCATGTACTGCTTGACTTCAATAAAAATAAAAATTAAGATGAATTACCTGTTTCATACCCTTGGTAACTATATACGGTTTCTACGTCGGAGTCACTACTACCACTCTCGTCTTCCGGTTCCAAACGAGGGCGTTTTGACTCCGGCTCTTCGAATGATTCAAGGCAACGAAGCAATTTTAGCATATCAGGAATGGTAATTTCTAGTTTATGAACAGCAAATACCTGATGTCTTTGCGTACGTAGCTGCCATACTGAAGGAAGTAGCAGAGGATTAATCGTCACTTAGGCTTAATACTGGAATAAAAATAAGCATACAATGTTTACAATCAGTTTAGTATTTTTGTATTTACTAAGCATTTTTGTTCAAGAAGTTGTATCTTACCTTTGGCTTTAAGTTTCAGGAAAATTGAACGATCCTGTGGAGAAAGGGCTAACCCGAAAGTCTCCTTTAAATCTTTTCAGGAGTATGCTGAAGCTTGAAGTTGAACTTTCCACGATAACGAGCTGTACACAACAAACTGAATTTCTAGTTCAGCTGATGTGTTATATGGAGTTTTGCTTCGTGCGGGCGTTGATTCCGTTATATTGCAATGAGCCCTTCTTCTCTAGCAGACAACAGAGCTTGTTATGGCAAGTTTCGACGAACAAGGACGCGTGCTCCGCCGTTTTCCCCGAACTCTCTATGCCCGCAGCTTTAATCCAACCAACGTGTCTGGACAGGATGGAACGTTCAAAGTAAACGGGTGGAGGAAAAATGCGCAAGGGGCGTAGGTTATAGACTTCGCCCTGGATTCCTGGGGCATTCAGGCATTGAGTTCGCGGTTTGACGATCTTCAATGGCAATGTTAATCTGTGAACTAAGAACCAAAACCGGACCTGAATATTGGGTTCTGATTGGTCGGTCGGATGGTTCACAAATTCAAATTTTACTTTGAGAACCACCAATACTGACAGCGAGAAAGCATTCGTATTTATTTCATGCATGATTTCATGTGTACTTTACTCACTTTTATTTCTTCGAGGGGTACACTATACGAAATGCCTACCTTTAACTATACGAAATTGGAGCTAAGTCCGAATCCTTTCTAGCCGATCGAAGAGAGCTCTATTTGGACTGTCTGCACATTTCTAAACGGCAAGCAAATGTGCTTATTACTTTCACTCTTTGGGATTGTTCTACACGATTTCTTAGATTCAATTATACTTAACCCGAAGATGGTAGCAACTTTATTTTTAATGATTTTACACGGAGCCATGCGGGTCTTCGTTAAAATTACCCATGCAAAACTACCTTACTTGCTCCCGCTGTCCGAAGGCTATTTCGAACTGTACCATGCACCCATAATTTACGTAGAATACAACTTGTATACAAACCACACAATTGACACATTAGTAAACGTCTGAAATGTTTTAAAAATCTTGTGGTACTGAGTCTTGACGAAACAGGTATACACAACCCGATTCCGTACAAGAGGCTATCAAGAATCACGAATCCTTCCACTTTTTTTTATTTAGTTTGGACTGATCACGGAAATACTATTAAGGCATCAAATTATTGACTTGATTTTTAAAAACGTTACTTCATGGTCCTTGTTTGTGACGTAATCCTTCATAGTATTCAAAACAAATTAGGGATCGTCCATAAATGGCGCCACCCAAAAATCGCTAATTTTTACCCCCCCCCCCTCTCTCAGTCACCTACCGTCACCTTTCACCGTCACCCCACCCTCTAAAATGGCACCATTACCTGGTTGACCCCTCTCACAAAAAAAGGGGAAAATATGGGCTTATTGTGAACCCACCCACCCTCTCCCTGGGTGGCGCTATTTATGGACGGCCCCTTACGCTCTAATTAACGGTGTACGCAACGATATGTTCACCTGAAAGGCTATGTTTATGCATCGAACTTTTAGACTGTATGACTTATTTACAACATCTGTCGGTGATCTCCGTCCATGTAATGCCCTATTATGTTCTGTGTCGCATTCTCCTGTTGGGGAAGTCTACAGTGCTCGTGAACTAAATGCATTATCACTAGCTTGGCGCGAAATACGGGTTATCCGCCGAATGTAGTCCAGTTGCTTCACAATCCTACAGGATTTTTCAAGGTAATGTGGAAAACCCAAATTTTAACCTGCGCTGGGCCTTCATTTGTGAATAGTTAGGCAACTCTATACTTTCCAAACAACTTATTTAAAACAGCTATGTTTTCCATTTAATCTTCTTAATACAAAAGCTAATTAATATCCCTCTGCTTTAAAAGTCTATCGGAAACGGACTAGTTCACTACTGGCTATTAAGAGACATTTTACACGAAACACGCGATGGAGGTTTTAGTAATAATCCTTGCTACAAATCCAAAGCGAAAAATAAAGGAAGCCAGTTACGTATTGCCTGTTTTTCATTACCATTTCTTTCCTTTAGCAATGGCATTGCCGGCCAGACCAGTCCGTTCTAAGCAGTCTTGGACGACAGACGAACGTGAAGCCGCTTCCTACGTTCCACCAACGTTCAACATGGGAAAGAAGCAGTAAAAGTTAAACACGTACTTTAGTCCTATCAAATTGCAGCTCTTAAGCTAAGTGAGTGAGTCAAGTCTTGCTATTAAATCCACCATGGACACCACTGACTTGGACCCAGCGATGAAGAATCTCCCTGACGCGTTTGCCGAAGGAATTCCTGGCATTCCAGACAAAGTCGAGCCGGGTATCACCGTTGCGAAACCAGGTCCGCGTTCATTTTTGGGCCTCCGACGTAAGCGAGGTAAAAAGGAGAAAAATAATTCCTCAACAGCACCGCCAGAAGCTCAGGAAACGGTGGCAGAGGAGCCTGCTTCCGAAAATTTAGACGACAATTCGTTAACAACACATTCAGATCCCGAAGGCGCTGGCTTAAAGTCCAAGTTGAAGAAGAAAGGTCTGACCCACGTTTTGTCCAAGTATAGGCCCAAAATCCGTCGAAGTCCTTCGGCACCTACGGATATGCGCCCTCCAAGTAGCAACAATTCCGATGGGACCTCTTTGACCTCAGAGGACTCCCTCTCCTTGACCTTGCCTCCGCCTACGGGCGGTCAGTTCGAAAACTCGATGGGGTCTACAATGTCCGGCTACAGCACTCCTATGCCCCTGACCAGCTCGGGTTACGCAACTCCCATGTTCTTCGAATCGACCGAAGAACCCAGCACACCGGAGATTTCTCATACGGAATCATTTGGCGAAACGGAGGAAGATGACCACCCGCAAACTGACTCTTCCTTGGCAACGACGCCAAATACGGTGAGATTTATTTCTCCAGCTTTAGCCGGGTGCCAGGTTTCTGTCTTGGGCCCATCCTTAACTCGCTTCAGGAACTCGAGTCTGAGCATGTTACCCAAATTATTTTCGAAATTGTCACAGGTTTATGCTGCAGCGGCAGACAAGGAAGCGGAAGAAGTGTCCATGTCGCACACCAATGGCACTGATAAGTCTTCCCGCGATGAGGATTTGAGTCACGAGCGTGCTAATAAGGCTTCCCAAGAGCTCACGGAGAAAGGACAAGCTGCTGAGTCGCAATCCAGTAGTACAGGCAACAGTATGGCACAAACCAGCCAAGTACCCATGATGCTCGATATCCCATCCAAAGTTAAGGGACAGGACGCAATGCATTTTTCCGAGCTGGAAGATTTGATCCAGAGTCCTGAATCCGGACTGGGTTCCGATGCAAGTCCTGTGCCCATCGAAGAAGCGCAAACCAAGTCACTCGGCTTGGATCTTGAAAAGTCACGTGATGACCTTGCATCCCAGGAAGGAGTAGTTTTGACATCCGAAGCCGTCAATTTTCCATTATCATCTTCGCCATCTCGTATTGCAGCCTCCCTAGCCAAGCTAGGCATTAATCCTACCACGGAACCCTCCGTGCCCGTAGCTACCACTACTACGCAGGATGTGCCGGTAAGCGTATTGGTTTTTGTAGATTCGCTATGTCGTTGTGAGTTTAATCTTTAAATCCTGTACACGATACTTGCTGTCAAGCGTTCCGTGCATCTGCAATGCTAAAGTGAAAGTTGCTTCGTTAATAGCCAGAAGAATTTACCTGCTTAAGTCGAATGGGACAAGGTAAAAAGCTAGCTGCGAGTTTCCCCTTCAGAATTGCTCTTATCTCGGCTGAAACTGCTTTAGCTGGGGGGGGGGGGGCAACGGCAACTTTTCCTGCCCTGTTCAATCGGTCCATTGTGCCCTTTTTCCCATCTCTGGGCTACAGTTTTCACTTCAGTCTTCCATCTGGAACAAGGCAGCGACAATACCTGCAGTAGCTGTTCCCACCAAACTTTTCCTGTGCTTTCATGCTGTTTACACAAATTTCGAAACTTTTAGGAGCTTTTTGTTTTTCGTTCTGATTTCAGATAAGTTTTTACCTATTATTGTGATCTGTGTCTTTACTCTTAAAACACGTCAAGAAAGGGTCGAACGTCCCACGTGAAGGAGTATTTAAGTTGGATCTCATTCATTGCCTCTTGCTTCGTGGTCCAAAATGACTAGTCCAGTAAGGCGCGCTGTCGTGGCCCCCATACGCCGAGATGCAGACAATGGGATTATACGAGGGGTAAATGGTTTTTGTTAAAAGATCAAGAAAATAGTTTGACGCTTGCAGGCAAGGCAGAGCGGGTTAATCGTAGACTTATGCTGATAAGATATTGGTGTGCTATCCTGAAGTGACTCACTTTGGAACAGTATACACAAAACGTATACAACCTTTTCCTTTTACACAACTTGACTTTCCCTCTCGCCTTCGCGGGTTTGGTCGTAGCATAGCTCTTAATCCCATGGGTTTTTGACAAGGGGGGGACTAATTAAGGTCGTGGATCTCTTTTGTTTTTGTCTTTTGCCCTCGACTTCATAGGTTCCTGGAGAAAGGCGCGAATATTTATACAAAGTCCTGGTAATAGGCGAACTGGGGACAGGGAAAACTTCCATCATCAAGCGTTACGTTCACCAATTTTTCTCTCAACACTATCGCGCTACCATAGGCGTAGATTTTGCCTTGAAAGTCATCCATTGGGACCCCAATACCTTGATAAGGCTTCAGTTATGGGATATAGCAGGTATACAAGCTTACATCTTTTAAGCCGTGCACGGTAAAAATCCTTTTGTTTCGTAGGGCAAGAAAGATTTGGGAACATGACGCGAGTGTACTACAAAGAAGCTGTAGGAGCCTTCATTGTCTTTGATGTAACTCGTAATGCCACCTTCGAAGCAATTACCAAATGGAAACAAGATTTGGACTCGAAAGTCCAGTTAGCGGATGGCAGCCCCATCCCTTGCGTTCTATTAGCTAACAAAGTATGAATTTTTAGTTTATTATGAACTTATGAAGTTTATGACAAAATTAACTTTTTTATTCCAGTGCGATCAGCCGAAAGAAGGTCTCGTGCAAAATTCCAACAAAATGGATGAATTTTGTAAAGAACACGGCTTTGCTGGCTGGTTTGAGACGTCAGCGAAAGATAACATCAATATCGAAGATGCTGCGAAATTCTTAATTTCCAAAGTGAGACAATCTTAGTTCTTTCTTTTAATAAACCGGCCTTTTCTTTTTAATAAACACGTGTCTACAGATTCTTGCCAATGACCGCTGGAATTCCGAAGAATCTACAGATGCTGACAAGTTAGCATTGGACGCCAAAACTGGAGATGATCCGCTTAAGAAAGGCTGTTGTTAAGTCTAAGTAGAAAACCATATGCCATGTTTGCAAACATAATTATAGAAAAAGTGTGTGCCAAGCTTACTATTGACAAAAATTGTTTTCGGTATAATCTACATAATACTTGCCTGTAATACCCCCGGGATGAGCGAAGACCTCCAAGAAGAAAAATCGGTTTGCATATGGCTTCTGTCTGGAATCCTTCTAATGGATTAAAATTAGATGAACGTGTAACGATAGCAATCACTCTAGTCTCGCGTACATAGGACCTCTTGTCTTCTCGGACTACTATCTCACTAAAGAATGTATGGAGTGATGCAAAGTATAAGACGATATATAGAGCACCTTTTCTGTTACCGACAGCTATACATGATTGATATTTTTTGGGCCCAGAATTATATAGTCTCTGCAATAAAAAAAAAAACTCGGATTATTAATGATGCGACTATGTATTTCCTTTTAGTAGTTATAAATGTTAGGTAACACAAGTACCATAAAAAATGTGTCGAGTCAAAAATAACTACTGGGTGGGAAAGACTACAGAAGTTTAAAAAAAAAAATGTTTTACCAACATCACGTGCCTTCTTTGGCAAGTTTTCGCTTTCCGGATGCCAGCAATACATGCGAGACTTGCTCGTATACGACGAACGTAATCGCTGTCGCAGGAACAACGCGTATTAGGCTCGGAAAAAGTCCTTTATAAAACCCAATCGCGCCTTCGCCTCTGAAAAAAAAGAATAAAAATGAAAACCACGACAACCCCGTAACAAATGATTCATAACAAGAAAATAACGACGCGTTGGAATTCAAATGTTTTATTATTACATCTCCCAAAGACTCAGATGAGCTTAACAAATACTTGGCACAAAACGCTTGCTTTAAAACGCAGAAACGTTCGATCTTGTATTACGTAACAACCAAAGTTCCCCATGGCACTTTCTTTTAGGTTTACAGATGAACCAGGGTAAAATTTTGTCATATTGCAATAATACTGAGCTAGGAGAGTGTAATAAAACTCTGAAATCCAACAGTTTCACTTTCCTTATCCCGTGCAAAACATACTAAACACAGCTACGGGCACAGCAATCCTAATCAGTAGATTACACATTGAAACGCTTTTTTTTACCTAAATAAAAGATGTCATAGCTGAGACAGTTCGTGCTGTACACCGGAGAGCTTCGAAAGACGGAACTTTTTTTTACACATAATTTATTTACTGTTTCGTGTTTGCCCCCCCCCCCCTCTGTTCCCTATACTATCTGTCGCTGTTTGTGCATGTCTCGTAAATGAGGAATACGAGGCAGATATTGGGAGTGACATGAATCAAATAAGGCACTAAACCTTTATAAAACCCTCGCAATTTTTCGTACCTCCACGTTTGCTTGATGACGTCCATTACACCCGCATATTCTCGATGCTGATCCTGTAATCGTGCACGTACAACCTGATACGGATAGGTGGCACAAGCTGCAAACAGCTTAGAAAGAGCGGCAAAGCTGAGGTATTCCACGGTGGCCTGTAAGCGAAAGGAAAGAAAACATAAGAAACTGCGGGCACGCGAATGGCGCTCCTGCTATGAATACTAACGAGTTTCGTGTCGATTGGCATCTTGCGATGCATGTTATACTTGTTCTTCATTTCCTCGTACGCCATGAACTGCAGTGCGCCATGAGAAACTCCAAACACGCCAGGTATAAAACCCTACAAGTACCAAATATTTACAATCGTTGATAGATTTTTATCAAAAAGCAAGCTTACTCTATATAAGCCTCGTATGCCTTCATAACGATATGTTTTGACTAGGGCGTCCACCATTCCGCTATAGCGTTTGCTATCTGTTACTGTGGCCACTTCCGAACCGTACTGTAAGCACAGTCTTGTCTTTACAACCCACAATGGGTTTGTCAGAATAAGTGTGAAAACTCCAGCCTCTGCTGCGGCCAACATGTGATTCATGGGTCCCAACGCATGAGTAGTATCTCCTTTCTGCATACGGACCTTTATATCATTATAACTATTTACAAAAGAGAAATCAGGTAAATAATAGGTTAAAAGAACTTTTGTATGCCTACAAGAAAAAGTAAGACCCCCAAGCAGCTCCTGCTCCCCAGACATTGGGTGTCACACCACGATATAAGCCTTTGGGGCCTTCTACTTTCAAAATTGTGGATACTGCATTCATAAGCCCATTATATTGAGGTCGTAGTGCAACTTGGCCGTCGTTTACTACAATGCAGTTATGTAAGTTTAACCTGGCGTTCATAATAAGTAAAACTTACCAGCAAAGCGAATTTTGAGCAAATCTAGCGGGTGCAAAATTAAGGTGGAGGCTACACCTCCAGAAACACCAGCCAGAAGGTGTTCATAGCGAACTCGACTGAGAAAAGACAGCATACTAGTTGATTCAGGAAGTGCATTTGGTGACGCGGGCAGAGACGCTTTCGCGGATGCCATTCTACACGTGAATGTTGTATCACAGAAAATAAGAGTCGATCTTTCAATTAAGAAGCGCCAAAAAGTCCCGAAATCAAAATATCAATCCAAGTATAACCAGCAAGGTCAACTGATCACAAGTTTGCCTTCATTTTGTCATGAACCTGTAACGAAAAAATAAACGTTCCTAAGACAAGGAAACACTGGCAAATTCCTGAATTCAAAAAACGTTAAATCGAGAGCTTTCACATATCTGATCAAGGCTAAGAAATCAAGTCAAGGCCATCCTATATTGTATTATATTAGACAGCATGAGCATGCAATGATCAGGTAGTGCATGCGTGCACATACCTGACAACTCAAAACTAGTATTAAATATGATACACGGCATAAAACTTAATCAGTATTACCTTGAATTGAGTTTTAAAGTAATCAACTTTAATCTAAATATCACGACTCCCAAACGACGTCTCCTGAATCACTAGCAACTGTCTCGAGAGCGCGCTGTACGCTATGCCTAAGAAAAGGGGCCCGACTCTGGGCGGGACATTTGTCATTGGGTGGCATGACTGAGCAAGTTTTCTGATTGGTCCCTCGGGTCTAAATTACTTCACCTTTCATACATTTAAAAAGGATTTGGCGTTCTTCCCCAACCTGTTTTTTCGAGTATCTTGTTTACAAAAATTCGTGCCAACTTACAAACTAAATAAACAAGTTACGGTATGCCCGTCACGTAGTAAAAGAACCGCACTTGACGCAAAAATGGGAAATAAAGGAACGTCTAGATCCGTCTTCTTTCCGAGAAATAGACGCAACCTCTCTAACACAAGCGAGTTCGTGGAAATTTTTCATTCGACCGTTGCAACTTGTACAAAATTAAAACATCACCATATTCATCACTATCCATCCATAAAAACTTTTCATACCAAAATTCCCCGTCCAACTCGTCTAGTAGGTTTTCAATTCTTTCCCTACCGATTTCGACAAACGACGAGTTCGGAATACACACATTAACATAGTCTTGCATTAGTCCTAAATCTTCTCTTCAGCTCTCAACTTGGCTGCGTAGCGCCGTACGTTTCCGATGTAATCCAGCATAGCCGTGGACAAGGCAGTATCTACTATAGTTTGAGGTAGCCAGCCTTTCAGATTCGTATCCAAAAGCCACTGAAAAACACACTTGTTGGGTTCATTAGGCACTGGCCTCATAACCCAGCACCCAGGGCCGTTTTCACCCCTACAAAAACAACCCTTTCAGTTGGACAATCCCTGGCGTTTTTATCTTCTTTAACCTAAATTCACGATTACCTGACATATTCCTTTTGTGCGGGCATGGGGGCGTAAGGTACAGATTTGCCTGACGATACATAACAGCCCTCTCTGATGGCCCAATGTCTCAAATTAACAAAATCGCGACTGGTCACCAAGCCGCCACCGCCTTCGGCGGCGAGTTGATAGCTGATATCCGTACAATCATCCAGCACCTTTAAAAGAAATCCATTAATTCTGGGAAAGTCTTTTTTATCAAAGTACAACAGAACTTACTAGCAAGGTCCGACATTCTTGTAACGTAGAATTCCAGCTTGGCACTTGTTCAATTTTGTAGAACAGTTCGTCTAACAAATACTTGGGAGGAATATCCACAACACCCTGTTCCATAAAATTACAAACAAGGAAAAACACAGAATAAATTAGAGGTTCCATGACACTAATGGATATTTCGTCTCGAATTTACTACCGTAAGTTTGTAAATTTTCCCAGATTTCGGTAAATATTTCGAGTGTACTGTGTCTCCTTTAGCATCTTTCTCTAGTTTCCATCCGTCCGAATTCAACGTTTCCCATGCCTTATCCAAAGCTTCTCGTGCCTGCTGGCAGTACACTTCCTCCTGCAATAAAGACATTCAAAAATAAATGGCAACATCATTAGCAAGCTTAGTTTGATTAACAGATCAATAGGAGCACAGCAACAGAAAAACAACAAAATAGAGCGAAGAAAGACGTCAAGCCTCAACACTTCCGGTCAACGACCGTTTCGGAAACTAATTAAAACGGCCTAATTAATTACCGTCCAGATTTCTTCCACACTATCTTCTTCGTCAGGTTCTTCACCGGATCGTATAAAAATTAGGGACTTCAACTTGGCTGAGATCGACTTCATGTTGGTTTAATTTATCCTACGCAATTATCCTGTGCACCAAAGGTTTGCACGAACAAGCGATTTTCCAAGTGTGAAGCGTAATAATAACCAGCTCACACTCAGCAACGAACGTAAAGGACAAAAAAAGAAGATATATAATTCACAACTCGTTTGTTGACAAGGTCTCAATGAAACTTTCTTCACGAGTTACGTAATTCGTATGGGTTGTCACTGTCGTCAATGACCGTACGACTCCTTGCTCTCTCGGCTCCGTCCAACAGCAGAATAGCACGCAATCGATAAAGCAACCGTTTGTAAGAAGAAAGCTGTCTCTTGCTCAGCGACAACAGTAGGAGCACCAAGATCTGAGCCTGACTAGATGTGGTATAACCCACGGACTATGACCACAGAATTAGAGACATCCTAAGATTTGTGCCATCACTATTTAGCTTGATAACAGACTACGGCTGGCAAACGCCGGCTTCGTGAATGAAATAGGAGTAGCAGGCACGGGACGAATACATTAGACTGACGGTGGCGTCGGCCGCACATGGTTTAAAAATTGGGATAGACCCTCTGGTTCGACTCAAACCCCACCCTTCTGTGTCCAGAACGAATAAAAGAGGGGCATTTTAGCAAGGGTTCCACGAATAAGCCAATTTGGGTAGTGGCCCATTTGGAAAATCCCATTATTCCCCCCAGAAAAGTAAATAGGACGTTCC
Source organism: Lepidurus arcticus (assembly GCA_003724045.1). Classification (NCBI taxonomy): domain Eukaryota; kingdom Metazoa; phylum Arthropoda; class Branchiopoda; order Notostraca; family Triopsidae; genus Lepidurus; species Lepidurus arcticus. Next base: position 20,181 of record RJJA01000392.1, read on the forward strand.
TGAATACGAAATGCCTTTTGGGCGAATGACCTGTACGTTTACTTCTGAATTTCCTAACGAATTGAGTTACACTACGCTGGGGAGATGAAAGGGGAGGTGAGGAGGTACGAGGAAACGGAAAGGGAAAGGAGGAAGAAAAGTGAATTTGGTTTAGAAAAAAACTATAGCTCAACGGAGATTTTCTGTTGCCTTGCCTACATTCCAAGGTCTTTTAAAGTAATATGTATATAGCCTGTAGCGGGGAGGTTCAAGGTCTTTTTCGCCGGTTTATACCCAGCTTATAATTCAAGTGTACATACGCATGATTAAAAATGTAAAGGCAAGGATGGACTCCGTCTAGTGTTAGCCATAGAGAGTGATAACACTGACCATACAAGTCTAGGATTCCACTGGGATGTAAATAGGAAAGTATATAGGACTTACTTCTCTGGAAAGGGAAGTCTGTCGTCTCGGTCTTCGGACAGTTTCTCTAGTGTCGTCCTCTTCCTCGGAATCTAACATTTTAGACAAGGAAAAAGATATAATATTTGTGTCGTATTTTGTGTCGTGAAGTTTGCGGATTTTTAATACCATGAGGAGTTTCTAGAGGAGAATAAAAGCAATTGTTGTGATCAGGAGGTAAAAGCCTTGCTGGCTCACGAGGCACTAAAGGTTCTCGATCAAATTCACGGTGAAAGGCTTGTTGAAACTGATTAGCTTCTAGTTCTTGAGGAAGGACCCGGAAATCAAGAAACCAAGCTTCTCCCCAAGAGATCACGAATGAGGAGAGTATAAGCAATACTTCCAAAGTATAGTTTGCGGTCCTGGACCACTAAAAGATTGTAACAAGAGAACAATGCCACAATTTCACAGGCCACAATAACTGCAACCACAAACACGAGTAACTTACATTATATACAAATACTTTAGCTATCAGAAAAGCACAGCTTCCTGCGGTTGAAATGGCAATAGTCCACCAATGATTGATGTTAAGTATGGCATAGAACAGGATTAAAATAACGAATCTGGTTGTTCCAGCTAACTGAAATGAAAAAGAGCACATAAGTCTGTATTTTTTTAAATTATTTTATTGGGACTTACGACAACGTCGAATAGAGACGTATGAATGTTGTAGTCTACGATTTGTCCTTTGAGCTCATCCCAAATATTAGCCCCCGTTATCTAACATTTTTACATTTTTTCTTATTGGGCTAAAATAACTTTTACGGTTTCTTACCACAAAACAAATCACCCACAGGAGGCAGGTGAAAAGGAAGTCGAATGTTACAAATAAGCAGAAGAAACGTCGGACTGAAGATATACGTCCATCAGACCGATTTCCTGCAGTCACGCGTTCAGATACTAAAAAATAAAATTATCCGTTGTTAGCTTAACAGTACACTCCAACGGAATTAATGGTAGAGACTGAGTTCTTTCAAGGTTAAATATAAAATGGTTTCAAGAATGGCAAACAGTACAAACGTACCGGTAACGAGCCTAGAAGCTTCAGGAATATAAGACGAATGGCCAGGCATGCTGGTAGTGTCCAAATACGCTGAAGTATTACTGGACGTGCTATTATTGAGATTGAGAAGAGCTTCAGCGGCTATTCTGACCCGATGTTCCCTGTTACGTTGTGCAGGGTTATTCGCATTTGATCCAACCATTGCAGCATTGGGTGTTAAAAAATAAAATTTTAAAATAAATCGGTTAGAGCGGATTGGAAGTTCTTGTGGTGGGACTTCTGCGCCAATAAAGATAGAAAATCACAATGAATTGATGCTGTACAAGCTTACTGAATGACTTATGCTAAGACACATTCACAGTTAAGTAATCACGATAATCTACGAAATTGTTAAAGCACAGCTGGAATCTTCCCTTTCCTGCTTTATATCACATCAAAACAAACAGTCCGTCATTTGTACAATGAAAATATAAAGGTAGTGCCATCTGTACTACGGGTTCGCAAACCCAAAGCGGGGTTTTAAAATCTCGAAATTAGACAAAAACTTGAGAATAATAAATTGAAGTTTGGCTGTCTTAAATTCTTTAATACGCTCGTTCGCGAAACCCACACACTGGACACAACTACACCATTCCTCGCTACACGTAATCCGTATTCTACAGGACATCAGGGGCGGTAAAAATGAGTTTGAAAAAAGAAATCAGCCAATTATCACTATACTTGAGGACGTCGTAAGTATACGACAACCCCCAGTATTCCCAACAGTGCTGTCATCATATACAAATCCCACTGAGCACCAAAGATATCAGCGGGACTGGGTGGCAACGTAAAACCTTGCCAATCATGCTAAAATAAAAATAACAATAATACAAAGCGATTTCGAAGATTACCTAGAAGCCTTTAATTACCTCTTTGAGATAGCGCACACCATGGACCAAGGCAATTTTAAGTAACGCCAAAGCTACAGGTACTTTGGCATCCGCGCTTGTTTCAGCTGCCAAGTCATAAAATCGCTTTGCCAAATGAATGTCCTACATTAATCGTAGGAACGGAGGTAAAACGAAAAGTAGTTGATTAGCGACTCAAGTTAGGATAACGCAACGTACTACTTGTTTCATTCCCAGTCCTTGCTCGTGCATGTAGCCCAGGTTGAACATCGCTTGCGCATTGTGCAACTGATCCGATGCAGTGCGATAATGAACAGCTGCTGTGGTATAATCCACATCTGTTCCCCAACCGTAGTAGAAAAAGTCACCCACCCGCACCCGGGCGGGGGCATAACCCTGCGCTGCAGCTCGTGTCCAGTACACCAATGCTCGCTGCATGGTCTCGTTTTCCCCAAACAAATTAACATATTCTAAAATAAAGTTATGTAAGATATTCGTTAAATAAAGTTATTTTTTCATACTTCGATCCAAAATGAAGGCTACGTTGCTTTGAGCTACTTCATATCCCAATTCAGCCATTAGCATGTATTTGACCAAAGCCTCCTCATACCGTCCATCACGGTAATCTCTGTAGGCATCCATAAGCTTATCGGACCATCGTCCCCTCTCAGCCACATTCTTATAAAGCTACAATGACAATTAATTTTAAAAGCAATGGGAAGACTAAAGGGTGTATACCTCAACAGCTGTGTGGCAGGACCGAATAACCCCCATTCCTACGGCATGCATCTGGGCCAGGTTGTAAATAGCCAGCGTATTGCCCGCTTGGGAGGCTAGGTTAAAGTACTTGATCGCCATTTTGTAATCACGCCGTATACCAAGACCATCTGCGCAAAGCGACAACAAACGTTAATTTTCGCCACGCAAATAGAGCTATATAACACTCACTTAAGTACATGTTGCCCAATTGTAAATGTCCATCCACCCAGCCTTGATCGGCAGCAAAGCTAAATTGCTGGAACGCCTTATCCAAGTTCTTTTCTACTCCCCTTCCATGTAAATACAGCAAACCCAAGCCAGCTTGTCCTACAGGATTCTTGAGATCCGCTGCCGCTTTGAAATACTTGAATGCCGTTTCATTGTTTTGGGGAACCGCGTCGCTTCCTTCCAAATACATCTATAAAATACGCTCATTACCAATACTCGATCCTGAAAGGGAAACAAACTAACTTTTCCCAGGAAGGCCATAGCGTTTGGGTTTCCCGCATCAGCGGCTTGCAAGAAATAACGTAAGGCTCTTTGATAATCTTGCTGGATGCCTCTTCCTCCTTGATAATGCAACTGGCCAAGACCAACCTGTTACACAAATCGGTTCAGCCAGACTAGAATCGGTTCAGCAAGACTAGAGCATTGCGGAATGTTTACTTGGGCTTGTACGTCTCCTTTCTCGGCTTGGAGTTGATAGTAATTTATTATATCCATATCCAAAACGCCTGAAGAATGTGTTGGGTCTTCTTGCTCGTCCAAAAGCCGAATTCGGTGCACAGCCATTCCTCCAGAGAGCGACAACTCATCAGCAACTACGAAACGCAAATCGTGAAAAAAGATAGACACAACGAGTAGTTTTTAATTTTTTACCCGTGGAAGCTACTTTTTTGTAGTAATCCAGAGCTTTCTCGCAGGACGCTGGGACTGTGATACCAACAGAATGGCGGTAACCCATAGCCATGCGAGCCCATGTGGATCCTCCTAACGCACCAAACGTGTAATACAGTAAAGATATGTCTTGACGAACTGGCAATCCACCGAGTCCCGCCGAGTAGAGGAAGCCAAGTGCCTATTCGCCCACAGTTTAATCGACTTTAACCATTTTGAAAATAAACTACCATTTGGGAATCCGGACTTCCTTGCTTGGCAAATTCTTCGAACTTTTGTCTTAATACTTCGTAATTTTCGGGGGAGTACTCGGCTAACAGATCTTCCCAAGCAATTTTCTCCTGAGCAGGAATATAACCCAGATGTGCTGCTTGCTCCAAATAGGACAACGCTTGATTCCTATCAGCCGGAAAAGACGACAGTTTGTCCATAGCTTGGTCGTACAGGGCTTTTCCTAAGACATGGTTTAATTACGCGTCTCATAAAAAAAAGGGTCAGATCAAACCTCTTTTCTCGTCTTCGGTAAGTGGTACTTCTTCCGTGTGAGACTTTTTGACTGATGCTACTTGCTCTGGCTCTGTATGTGACGTTTGTGGGGTTGGTTTGGAATCATGGGCTTCCCCACTAATGAAGATGTTGTCTTGGACAAAGTTTCGGCCAGCTTCCGTAATCAAAATTCGCACCAAACCCGGCTTTCCTGGAAGAATGCCATCCACAAGCGGGGCATCAGCTTCATAGTTGGTTGATGTGAGCAAAATTTTCGAATCTTCATCGTCATCTTCTTCATTTTCGACTTCTCCATCTCCCAAATCCGAGCTAGCTTCACCAAATCTACTACTTTCCACTAAAGAAGCTAAAATAGACATTTCCACATCACGTTTCCGAGCCGGAACTAGCGTAACATCTTTTTTGACTGAGCTTTCGTCACTACTAACTAAACTATCTTGTTCTTCTTGACTAAAATCTGAGGATTTTTGTAATATAGTGCCGCTGTCAGAGTTCACAGAACTCGAAACGTCAGGTTTTCTTTTCCCGGCTTCTTCGGTGTTAGAATTCGTTTTTCGAGTCTCTGTCGTTGGCACTGCATCTTCACAGCAAACTTGACTGAATAACGCAAATATACATAGCACACAGAGTAAGGAGTTTCTACTAAAGGACCACATGACTGTAGTCGATAAATCTACTGCGTAAATCACTAAATTACACAACCATCATCAGCACTTGTTTTAGTTTGTTTGTCAACAAATATCCTGACGACACGTCACTACACCGCAGATGAGCGACATCTAGGCAGCGTGGCGAAGCAATCTGAAATTAGCGGACCGAACGATCTCGAATTCGTATTCGTATAACAATGCCCGTTCGTAGAAATCCGCAATAATGAAATAAACTATGAAATTTAAAATGACTTTTGTTGTGATCTCCATACAGCGTAATCTAAATGTAGTTTCCTCCACTTTCGTGTAGGAGCTCCACACATCCTAATCAACTGAAAGGCTTCCGCTGACGCAGTCGACGTTTCTGTAACGCCCACTTCTCTCTATATATACGTGGACAAGTCCTGCTGATTAAAACGTCTCCCCCAAGTCTGAAACCCTGCTACTTTATTGTATGAAAAGTTTACCATCTGTACACTGAATACAATTTAATGCCACTGCGCAAACTCGTGAGCGACGTTCGTTTACTCATAACGATCTGTTCTGTGTATTGATTTTCCCTGCCAGGTCATACTCGAATCTCCCACGAGTTACACTAGCTTCGTTTCTCAGTCTCCTTGCGCCAAGCTAAGGAAAACTTCTTTATTTCACGAACAAAATTAACACTTCCAAGTAGTCGTGTTTGTAGTTGCAACCGAACGAAAATTTCTAGCATGTAGTGAAGGTTACACGGACCCGTACCGAGCGAGGTAACAACTAGCCATAAAACTGCTTAACCATAAGCTGTAACGTCGGCTTCGCTATAGATTCCAGGGCGTACTTTAACTATGCAAAAGTTCGGCAAAGGCTTGAAAAAGAAAAAACGTAAGGAAAAAGAAGCCCAATTTGACGCTGCTGTTTTAGCCGAATATCGACGTAGGCAACAAGAAGGAGCTGACATTCCGGCAGCATCGGTTTCGACTCCGGTTCCTGTTTCAACTCAAGCAGATCAGGATCCACAAACCAGCAGTGCTGTATCGTCTGCGGACAGCAATCTACCTCCGCCAAGTTCCGTAGGTGAAGCAGAAAATGACGATTGGAAGAAATTTCGCCTCTTAACCGCAGGAACTGATACGCTATTGAACAAGACCCAAGAGGAGCTTGGTCGCATCAAGAAAACTAGTTTTTATCAACGGAAGCCTACTAATGGTAGCAGCAGTGCCAAAAAGGAAGCCGAAGCGGTCGTCTCTCCTAATTCGGCAACAAATTGGGTAGATTTTGGCGAAGGTGGTCGACGTCGTTGTCAACCACGTGAAAGCTCAGTTGTTGCCGAGTCTAAACAAGAGAATCACCCGACTCCGGTGAAGGAAACTGTTGTAAACGAGGAAAAAGAAAGTCCAGCTGTACTGCAACTCGAAATTAGTGACGACGATTATGAAAATGATTCTGATGACGACATTTTCTCCACTTCTTACGTGGATGACGTGACGGCCGGCGCTATTAAACTCGCCTACGTTCCGGAGAGTCCAACAGGGAGTCCGCTCCAGTCGCCTATTGATCCTTTCGATACTTCTATTGCGCAGAAGTACGTGATCATTGAACCAACGAGTGCGGTAGGAAAAGCAGCGCCAGTGCCAGCTCCGAAGAAAAAAAACGTTCTAGTCAAACTCGATTCCGCCGTTAAGGTATTAACTGGTCAATTTGAAGGTGCCAAAAGTCCGATAACTGAAGCTTCGACCAATTCCAAAACCAAACGGCGAGTGGTGCCTCACCGTTCAACTAGTGACGCCATCTGGTTCGAGGACTCCGCCGATCCTGAAATCAACGTTTCTAGTCAGAACGAGGAATCTTGTACCCAAGAGATTAACGCTCAAGACGTATTTACAGATCCTTTTGACACAACTGAAGTAGAATCCCGAACGGAAGTTAAATCTGACTCGCTCAGCGCTGAGGAGCGTGCCAAAGTTATTGCCGAATTCGATTTAGCACTCACGAGCGTCGTGCCAGATAAAATCGACATTTCTGTGCTCTCCTTATCAATACACAATCATCCAGCGTCAACTGTATCGACCTATCCCTCAAAAGAAACCGGAGAACAGGAGCTCGATGAGTTTGATGAGTTCGTGTCATTGAGGACTGAAGACGATCCATTTATTATCCCCACTAATCTTAGCGAACAGATCTTGGGAGTAAACACGACAGCTAGCGCGTCAGTGGGCTCTGCGGATACATTCGAAGCGAATCCTTCGGAAGAAAATACCGTGGTGCTCCAGAACCTCGCCACCGTCACTGGGATCAATAACGACCTTTTTGGCACCAAAGCTATCCTAGGACCGTCTATTCCTGCTACTCCGCTGCAAGAAGGACCAGATCCTTTTGACACTTCTATAACCGTCAACTTAGATCTACCCATCACGTTAGTACCTTGCTGTATCGCCTCAGAAAACGACCCGCTTAAGACTTCCGTGATTGTCCGAGTGATCACGCGTGAAGATTGCGATTTCAAGTTACCAGAAACAAATCTGGGTGAGGAAGATCCGTTTGACACATCCATAGGCAAACTTGATTTGGAATTCAATACCGACCCAGTTGAAACAAGTCTAGTTACAGAATCCGTAGTAAACAAAGGCTCGTTTACGTCAGAAAGTTTTAATAACTCTTATAACACAGCTGAACAAGATCCCTTCAATACTTTCTGGGAAACACAACAACCCCAGCTTGCGCCTAATTGCGAAGTAGGAGAAGATCCCTTCGAATCTTTCATTGCTGAGCGCGTGGAAGAGATCCGAGACCCGTTCGATACTTCAGTGGTTGAAACTCTGCTTAACAAGCCCTAATTTCACAGCTTGTTTACGATGGCTGTTCAGAACTCTGCTTTCAACCCGTTTCTGAGTGAAGCTGCCGAAGACGACGCCAACTCGATCTTTGGTGCCTCTGCCGCTAATATCATCAATCCCTTCGCACAAGAACCAGTAGTCCCTACTACAACTACATCTGCTATCAATCCCTTTCTCATTAACGAAAATGTCAACTTGCCACCAAACCCCTTAGCTTCAAGCCATAGCAATCCTTTCGCAGATTTCCAACCCTCACATGATCTTCCAAACACAGAACCCGCTTTCAACGTTTTCGAGACACCCAACCAAAACACGAACGTGAATGTCAGTATTATGGGAGACGTGTTCGGTCCGTCCCCACCCGCTTCCGCCAACAACCACCCAATCTTTGGAACCACCAACAATGAAATTACTGCTCCGGACAACAGCGTCCAGAACAAGGCCCATATGCAAAATCTTATTTTGTCTGTAACCGGAGCGCTGCAAGCTACGTCTGAGGACTTACTCGAACGTTTACGAGCCGCAGCGCCAAGTCCCATTCCTAGTCATGGCCACTCTTCTTCTCCTTCGCCTAGCGTAAATTCACCAGCTTCGTGTGCTAGCCCGGAGCCGACCTATCGTGCAGCTGCGTTGGAATCTCACTTATTAAACCAGTCCCAGTTTGACGCCGTCTTAGACAGGCAACTGGAACTGGAACCCATATTAGACAACATATCAATGGAAGCACTGCCTGTCTCAACTCAGGGAATCCCAGGAACAGAAGAGACTGAGGAGATCGATTTATTAGGCATCCCCAAACCAGGAAGTCGCTCTAAAGCTGCTATTCTACGTTTATACCAAACAGGCAGTAATGAGACGAAAGACCTGCTGTCAGACGAACCCATTGAGCCAATTCCCCTGGTAGATTTTGCCGGTTCGCTTCAACAACTGCAGCCGGAATCCGTACAAGTCACCAGCGATGTTCCTCACGGAGGCAGGCCTAAGGAATCGGAATTTATTACAGCCATGGCCGGTATCTCGTTTGATGAAGGACTCGTGGCGGACGGTAGCGATACCCATCTTCCAGATCCTGTAGTAGAATCAGCGCTACCCCCACCGCCGGAAGACACCTTGTTTCCTATGGGAACAGGCGACGAATTCGACGCGTTCGCTCTCAGGTTCGAAAGCGCTCGACCAGAAGAAATGGGTGATCCTTTTTCTGCTATACAGACCAAAGAAAGTTCCGGTAGCGTAAATTTGTTCATATTCTTTCATTTGTTCATATACTTTCTTGCAAGCTAATAAAATCTACGTTTTTATTTATTAGTGTGGGGCACGGGGGGTACCGGAACGCCAGGCGAGTTTTCATCCGGATTCGGAACTTCGTTTGGGAATGACGGGTTTTTAACTTTGACGGAACCTCCTCGTCCGCCTCACGGTACACCGAGAATTAGGAATCAGACCTTCTCTCAGGATTCTGACGACAGTCAACCCGAAATGGCTATCGCTATAAAGTAATCGCTGGGCTTACAGCCCACACTATTCTAAATTTAGCTTTCTATTTGTAGGCCCCGGAATGAGGAGACCGCAGGAGTTTCTGTCTCCAATTTCGTTCCACTACTGCCTCCTCCTCCGAAAAACCCGTTCCTGGATTGCCATAGTAACGAGCCGGAGCCTGTACTAGCAAATCAGTCGGTGTTTGATACGTCCGACATTACCAATTTCGGTAAGTGCTACTAAGTACTAACACACTTTGATAGTGATTGAATAAAACAACAGCCTGAGAGTATTTTCCTTTCCTAAGGTATCGCCAGCTTTGCTAGTTTGGTCGAATCCAAAAGAGCTCAGCACGCAGCTAGAACCGATTCCCAGGAAACACCTACTACGCCTTTATTTGATGACGATCAGTCTTTGCCCTTAAAGCCGTTCATGCGTTTTTCATTCGACCAAGTATGGGAAATGCATCTTCGACAGCCTACCAAGAAGAAAATCACTGGGCAACGGTATTTCATTCCTTCATATTCCGCGGAAATTCGCTGTATTTATGGTACTTTAAAAGGTATTGGAAAAAAGTCTTCATCAAACTGGGCAGGCAAGGCGACACGCCTACTGTTCAACTTTACAACGGTCTTGAGGAGAAAGATCCTTTCTACGAACTACCGTTGCAACCTTGCTATTCCGTATCTGATATAAGTAAGTAATTTAAGCTTTCAGAGAAATATGTTTTGACCATGGTGGGGCTAAACTAGGTGCGCAACAGTTTGATCAATACGGCAAGATTTTCACCATCAAGATCCAGTACATATTTTATAAAGAGAGACCCGGTATTCGCCCCGGTCAAGTAACGAAAGCTGAACGCATTACCAACCGGCTTCAACAGTTTGCAGCGTACGCCATCCAAGGCGACTATAATGGAGTCAAAGAATTCGGTAGTGATCTACGCAAACTGGGGATTCCGGTGGAGCATGCACCCCAGATTTCCCAATTGTTGAAACTGGGTTCGCTGAGTTACGAAGAACTGAAAGATTTCACCACTGCCGTGGAAGATTGTTTGTTCCGTCTTCCTGCTCCGCGAGATAAGACGCTGAGCTACCGGACAGAAGAAGTCCAAATGACGGCCGTGGACGAGTTTTATGTCGAGCAGGACAAAAACGGTTGTGTGCTTGAGCAATTGGCTCGCGTTCGACTCTTCTTATTAGCTTTCCTATCAGGTACAGACAGACACTGGAGTATGATATAGTATTGGGCGGTTTTAATGAAATTCTGGGACACTAGGAATGCCCGATGTGGAGCTGGGTATTAACGAACTTTCCCGGCAAGGCAAAGAAATCGTAGGAAGACACGACATCATTCCTGTTGTTACCGAAGAGTGGATTCGATTAGAAGAAGTGGAACTGCACCAATGTGTCAACAAGGAGGAATTCGAAAACCAGAAAATTCTCAAGTGCGAAAGAATTTTTTCTACGAAAGATGAAGTCCAAACATTCTGAATTTTTTAGGTTTAAGCCTCCCGATGCTTGTTATATTGAACTCATGCGATTCCGTATCCGACCTCCTAAGAATCGTGAATTAGCATTACAAGTCCGTACTACGTTTAGTGATATGGGACAACGGATTGAGATCCGTTCCGATATCTTGGTGCCTGGTTACATGAGTCGTAAATATGGACAAATTCCTTGCGAAGATGTTGCTGTTCGCATCCCTATTCCTGAGGCTTGGATCTACATGTTTCGAGTAGAGAAACATTTTCGATACGGTTCAGTAAAGGCTGCTCATCGAAGGTAGGAGCATTCCTTCAATTTTGACTCTGTAGTACTATTATTATTATATTTATTGTTATATTACAGGGCTGGGAAAATTAAGGGAATTGAGAGATTGTTAGGCATGAGCGAGCAGTTTGACCAGACTTTGTTTGAAGTCACGTCCGGTACTGCCAAATATGAACACCAGCATCGAGCAATTGTATGGCGGGTACCTCGCTTGCCCAAAGAAGGCCAAGGCAAGTATTTTTAATGGTAAAAACCTGCATGTTTATTAATGATACGGAATGTAGGAGCGTACACTACTCATGCATTCGTGGCGAGGATCAACGTGTCTTCCTTTGATCAAAAACCGGAGAAGTTACCCGATTACTGCTACGTAGAATTCACTATGCCAGCTACTAATGCTTCCCATACTACTTTGCGATCACTCACGGTCTCGCAAGGGGATCCACCAGAGAAATATGTGAGGTACTTGGCCCGTCACGAGTATAAAGTTGGAATTGAACATACCAAAGGCCCGGAAACAGGAGCGTATGTTGCTGCCACGATCGTTTCCGTACCCAAGCCTGTGGTTAAGGAAGAATCTCTCCCTTCCCCAAAAGAAGATTCCAGCGATAGCGATTCAAGCTAGAAGATTTATTTGAGGCTATAAGTAAAAAGTTATGGTTATCAAATCCTTTCCTCTTGTTTCGAGCGCAGTTTCACTAACCTAGCCCTTTAGCTGCCAATAGCCCTCGTTCTGTTTAAGTGTCCTTTTCGGTACATTTTGAATGTTTAAAGAGCAAAGCATTACCCCAGGCATGTCAGCTGAGTGGAGCAAGTTTACCATTCACCCTTTCAACCTAAGAAGAAGCAATACTGCTTGGATGTTGTAAAATGTAAACGCTGTTACCTTATGGAAAGGATGTCAAATGTGTTAGCTTGAGTCCTCCTTTGGCTTTTCCCACCAAATCCGTGTACGACGATAAAGAATAGCAAGGCAAGTATAGGCAAGTCACACAAACATAAAAAGGCCTGGATAAAAATATGAATTGAAAGGTTGTTAGTATTGTTGTTGTGGGAGACAAAATATAGAAATCTTCGTGATAAACCAGTTTTGTGCTTTTCGTATGTTAGAAGAAAACAACCTGCAGCCAATTACTTCTATTTTTAGATCACATTTTTGCAAGTAATTACTCGTATCACTTTCACCCACTTTTCAGTTGCTAGACAGAACATTATATGTTTTCGATAATTCCACTTTCGCGAATAGTGAATCGCGGTTCAGCAATGTGAAGGTGGAATATAAAAGGCACTTCAATGTTGGCTATCAACGTTTCCTCCTATGAGCGAGTATTCAATCTCAGGAACCGGTGCCAGGGAAAGACATAGTCAATCATTAATCGCATTTATTGATCGAATGCTCGATTTGTAAATAAGACAAGGTTCATTTGACTCCTCATTTGAGGAGGACGCAAGCGCGTATAAGGTTGGAACCCGTTTGCACTTCTAAAGCCCAGGAGTCTCGTACCGGGCACGATCAATACTCCTTCCGTCAGGAACCTCAACAGTCCTGAATCTTGCTAGAGATCACCGAGTCGCTTGTCCGCTTTTGCTCGTCTCCTAGAAAACTTACAAGGATATTGGCTTTCGCTCATTAGCTTTGGGTATCTTTTTAATTGAACAGGGTCGGCGCGTCATATCCGTTACTGTGATTCATTTGCAAGTGCTTTCGCAATGGAGGACAGTATGGAAGCTCGTCCCGACTGGATTTCTCAGCATGGCCACCCCAGCATAGGGTCTTCATCGAGTCGTCCGCAATGTAATGCTTACGCGCCCATAGCTTCTTTCGAAGATTTGAGCGACGAGCATGACACGTCGTTGTCCTATACTAGAGTGCCTGACACACCGGCCGTTAGTGAAGAAATTAGAGGACCAGTGAGCGAGATGGCCTCAAACGAAACGATCTACATGTTGACGGAAAGTCCGGTCTCCTTATCCATTTCCATGTCCGGGGGATCTCAATCTCATTCTCAAGCCGAAACGCCACAAACGCCACGGATTGACGTGGTCAATGCCAGTAGTTCATGCAGTAGTGCCCATAGTTCAGATAGTCGCGAATTTTTCAGCAGCACAGAAGACTTGCGGCATGGATTTCTTGAAGCAAACTATGAAACTGACTTAAAGCAATCCACCGAAGATTTGGGAGCTTCTGCACCCGAAACGCACCGTTCCAAAGCTTACCTCTACAGTCAAGTGACTCCTGACAGCCAGCTGGAATTGGCACGTCGTAAAAGCTGGGACGGAGGTCGAAATTCTTCGGCAGATCTTAATCGGAAAGTTTCATCTTGCTCGTCTCGCAGTGCTGAAACGGGCAGAACTAGCCGTATTTACCGTGAACGCTTGGGATCTTTCAATTCCGCTGACAGTCGCATGAATTTACTGCCCTCGTCACAGTCAAACCGAGGTTCCGCTGTGAGTGTGGCAATGTTGGAAACTTCCTTTTGCGGTTCTAAAACTTCTCTCGTCGACTGCGAAGGTGATCTAGAACCACGTACCCGTCAAGAACAACAGTCGCTCTTTGGCTTGGAAAAGTCTTCTTCCGCTTCCAGCGTACTCCAACCTTTTTTCGATCAGCAACGAAAACCGCAGTGGAAAATCGCGCCAATCAACATTACGGAAAGTTCACTATCGTTCCGACGTCAGTCCCAAACCACTTCGCAGTTGCCTGGCCGCAAATCTCCATTACCAATGGAAACTTCCTTTTGCGGCTCTCGCATCTTGGTCCACGCCAACACGCAAAACGACGAGGAAGAAGAGCAAGAGCAGTTAAAGCGCAGCCAAGTCAATTCGCCCATGTCGAGAAAAACAAGCCTGACCGTGAATTTCGACAAATTGCCTCATATATCCTACCAAACCGAACCTCGCTCCCGCCCAGCCAGTCCTTCTCCCAGCATTCTCTATAACAATAACACCATAACGACCCACAAAGAACCTATCGAGCGCCTACTTTCTGGCTCTTCGGTAACAAGCAGCCAGCTTAATACGTACGGAGGCGAAGAAACATCAGAGGCAGCCCCGAGTTTAAGTATGGAAGATGAAGAAGTCAGTACCAGTGAACGGAATAGTCCTTCAGTCAACAGTCTAGTCCATCGAGTTCCACAAATCCCTAACGATGCTTCGTCTACTTCTTCTTCCTCTAGCAGTGATGAGGAATTTGTGGATGCAAGTCAAGGAGAAGTCGAACATCAAAAAAAGTTTAATCCGTTTTGGGATAATGCTTCTAATGATCACTTACTTGAGCAGCAAGAGCCAGGAGAAGACGATGAAGAAGATGATAATGAGGCAGCAGCTGCAGAGGTTAAGCTGGGAACTTTGAGCCCTGAACGATTCTTGCGAGACCAGGGTGAGGTTTGCATGGAACCCGAAGCGCAGCTCCCGACAGAGAGTGGGTACAATGCTTCATTCGTGGCTAACTTTAGTCCCAGTATGACTCCGACAAGTGAAACGTTCAATAGTAGCCTGGCGGGAAGTTCAGAATTCCTGGAGACGAGAATGCCAAACGGTGACGCCGAAGACGAGTCCGCGAGTTACACGAAGGGTATGAGCGTCATCACTGGCGGCATTTCTGCTGAATCTTTGGAACGCAAAAGTTCATCGTCAGGCGAAGACGGTACACAACCCACTCCTCCGTCTTCAACAGCCAAAACTTCAAAGAAACGGTTCGCTAACTCTTTATCAGCGCTACAGCGAGCTTTCAATAAAAAGGACCGGAAATCTGCAAACGAGCCGTTGGGTAACTTGAGATTAGTGTTCGATAATTGAATATTGATCTAATAGTCTTCTCACTTGTTGTGTAGAAGGTCCGTTGTCCAAGTCGGCTAGCAGAGAACAAGTCAAAGAACTTCGGAAAGGTACAGGAACGCTGTGATAAGCACACAAACGAGCTTAATCTAAAGTTTTTTTTATTATCCAGAGTCCCTAAAGCCGAACCCAACTACTTCTAACGGTGAGAGTACTACAAAGAATGTTGCTAATGATACTACAAGCTTGGCACGGCCGCAGCTTCAAGTAGTCCCACCACCAGCATTAGTTCCAGCAGAAGAAAGAAGTTTTGCCAAGCAAGAATCCTTAGACGAGGAGCTCCCTTTCGTGCCTACCACTCTTCCCCAAGAGCGGTCAATTATTGCGCCTATGACACCCATAAGTCTTCGCACTTCCTATACTGTCAGTACCTCTCCCCGCCCTCGACCCAGACCGAGCATTGATCTACGTAAAACCAATTTCGACGAATACTTAGTTATGATTCAAAACTCCGCCAAAGTCGAAGAACTTACTGCAGAACGCCGCCTCCGGCTCACACTGCCTAGTAAGATCTACTACTCCGGAGACAGTTCCAGTATCCAAGCACAAATCCTGCGGCAAAGTACAGAAGACAGCAACTAGTTTTCACTTTCGTTGCCAGTGCCAATATCACAGTTATTTCCAAAAAAAATACTTAAATGTAATTTTGTCAACTACCAATAATTTCATTAACTAAGCTACAGCTGTTACTGTTGGCGTACCTGTATTAGGTACGCCAACAAAAAAAGAATACGAAAAAAAAGGAGCAAATTTCCCTCTAGGGCTGTTAGGCAAATTGTTAAGACGTTATATTGTTGTAGGAACGTATAATCTTTCCTTGTTAAAATTTAAAAAAAAATCTTTTCTAGATTGTTAGCATGGAAAAGACGAAGAGCGATTTTGTGTGGTAACTAGACATTGTATGGTTTCTCCTAAAAGAGAAAAAAAAGTTGAACTCGGAGCCGAGGCGAGGCAAGGAATTAATAAAAGGCCAACTATCCATAACACCGGTGTAAATAGGGCAAGTTTTATCTTAGATTTTTTTTCCTTTGAAAGATAGGATTCTAGATTTGACATGCAGACACTGGCAGTAGAAGACACAGCACAAGAGAGAGGAAAGTGGGGATGGGGGGAAGGAAATGCATCAATCTAAATGTACAAAATAAAATTACTATTTTCCATAACAAATGTCACCGGAAAAAAGAAGCAAAGTAAGTTGGTTGTAAACTGCCCAAAATATGCACTGGAATTTTTCGCAAAAAGACTTGCTTGAGGCTAGCAAAGAACGACAAACAGAAAGCAAAACTTGAACGGCGCTTGTCTTCTTCTCCTTGTAGTCCTTTTCACTTTTGTCGGCATTGGCTGCAAATTTTCCCCAACCAACTGACAAACATCAGCCCAGGCTTTGATAAAGCTACAAAGAACAAAAGATCAAAAGCTCAGTAAACCAAGAACCCGGAAAAACGACTTAAAAAACAACCTACATGTGTTCTTTTCTTGTCACAAAACGTTGCAGGATGGATCACGCGATAGGTCCATGCGTTAAGGAAGCGCTGCTACCCACTGTTGAGCTCAATTCGGGACAGTAAGAAAACTGAGGAAAGTGGGGCGCCTCAGATTCCTCTGAAATGCTATTCAGAGGTCCCGCATCAGGCGGTGTCAGTTCGACAGTTTCACCCGTAAATTCAGTATCGAAATAACGCACGTCGGTATCTGAAGTGACTTGTGGCTTGAAAGGCGGGGGGATCTACAAGGAAAACCACAGACATGGCATCGCTTAATGAATGAAATGTCACAGCAACTGGTTTCAATGCATTGCATTTCGAAAAGGATGACAACGAAAAAGGAGGTCGGAGTAGAAAATACCTTTCGCAGCACAAGATCTGACCAACTAATAGGTAAGAAGAACACATGTCGCATAATTTCTTGAGCATCCTCTGGTCCCCCTCCCAACCGTTTGGCGGGGTCTTTAGCTAGCATGCCACTCAGGAAATCCTTTGCTTCTTGAGATAAAGTGCGCGGGAATTTCACCTGCAAGAAAACGCATCGTCCATCATGAGAACTTGAGCTCCTCAACTTAGATCACAGGGCTTACATCTTCCATAAGAATGAGCTCAAACAGGACATCATGATCGCGGTTATAAAACGGCAAACGACCGCACATCATCTCGTACATAACAACTCCAACGCCCCACCAATCCACTGCCCGGCCATAATCGTTATCTTCCAGCACCTGGTTTAAGTAATAAGTAAGTAACAAACGGGAAAACTTCACAGTTTACTTCAGGAGCCAAGTATTCTGGGGTTCCACAAAACGTTTTAGTTGTTCGTCCATAAGTTATATCCTCTTTGCAAAGCCCGAAATCGGCAATCTTGATGTGACCATCTTTGTCCAATAGAAGGTTTTCCAGCTAGAATACACGTGGTATTATAAGTTGTTGAGGCACAAAATCGGGTAACACTCACTTTCAAGTCACGGTAGATAATTCCATGTTCATGAAGATACGCTAACGCAGATATGATCTCAGCCCCATAGAAACGCGTCCTGTCTTCCGAGAAGACCCTCTCCCGTGACAAATGGAAGAAGAGTTCCCCTCCGTTTACGTATTCCATAACGAAACATAAACGTTCCGAAGTTTGGAAAGAATACTTCAAAGACTGAAAGGTACAAAGCAAGGAATTCAAGTCAAGTACACAGAGAATATACGTCGGTCCCAACTTACTATAAGGAAAGGATGCTTTGTGTTTTGCAAAACACGATTTTCTGTTAAGGTATGCGCAATCTCGTCTTTTGCAATGATGAGCTCTTTTTTAAGGATTTTGATAGCGTACAAGTGGCCTGTGTTCTTTTCACGGCATAAAATGACTTTGCCAAACGTGCCTTTGCCCAACATTTTTAAAAACTCGAAATTTTCCAGCGTCTGAACAAGGAAGTACCGAAAACTCCATCCTTTAGAAATGTTCATTTTGCATTCGGGAAAGGATACTTACAACTTTCTTTTTCCCAGAATGTGTCCTAGTTGTGGTGCCCGTAACGGAAAACTTGGCACTTAAATCATCCTCACCTCGACTAAAGCTGGCCATAAGTACCATTCGCTCGCTAGGTTTGCTGCCTTCAGATCCCGAATCGGAAGTCATCTCCACATCGTTACTATCTTCTATTAGCCTTTCAGCTACATGCTTAATAGCTTCCATCCATTCCTCCCTGATATGGTTTTCCGTTAAATCAATGACGCTGCACCTCAAGCTTATTGTTAAGGCAACTTACCTATCTTTCTCGGATTCCACATGAAAGGTACGTTCGATGATGGTTGTCCACTGTAAACCACGAATATTGAAGGTGAAAGGCTTTGGACGATCTGTTTTCATGAGCTGGCATCCTTTGACTGTGAAGTTGTTCAAGGGCTCTGCCAAGCCCAAGCCAACACTTTCAGGTTTGGTCTTATAGCCCAATAAAGATCCATCGCCTAACAAGATGAAATAACGGGGACGCCAGTTCTTGATATGCTCACCTATAAAGGAAAAATGTACATACAATTCACCTGACGCGATCTCAAGCACGTTAGCTCAAAGGTGAAATAAATAAGAACTTACCCCTTTTCCAAAGCCACCCCTCTTTAACAATCGGCGCTGAACTCAACGCGGAGCTCATATCCTAACCTTAAAGTAAAATTGCAAAAAGACACCGACTAAAATTATAATCCTTTTTCTAAAACTCTGCACATCTGTTAAATAAGGACAGAAAACTAAAACAAATCGTTAAATGTGTAGTATTCCTTAGCTTAGCCTCAGATAAGCATAAGACCAGGCATGGCAAATGGCAAACAGCAGTTTTTCCTTCATCGCGTCAACCTTAAACTAAACCAAGCAATGCTTGAAATCTTAAAATCATACGTTATTTCAATAGATGCTTACCACCTCTAAATAATTGAAAAGCAAGAAATTCCCACCGATAGTAGTATAATGATCAACAATTTATTTGAACCTACTTTGGGCCAGATTTTTAGATTTTATGCACTGCGTATTCACGGAAAACAAAACCAAAACACGGGAGTTATGAGAAGCTGAATAGCGAAAGGCGGACCGAAGCTATTCCGCGGTTCGTATTTATAACTAAAACATCGGCTTTCTTCGTAAAACTACCGTAATTTCGATCGGTTATATTTAATAATAAATTGGGAAAAATGCTGACAGTAGAGGAAGAGGTTTATTTTAACTAGTGATAAATGAAAGAAATATAATTAATGCCATGTCAATTGGAGGAAAGTTTGAGATATATTTCCGGACGTGAGTTGGTTACCGGTCACGTCTTCCTCCACAGGTTGACGAGCATGTAGGTTATATCCGACGTTTCAATTCACAGCAAACATCTTCGATATAACGCAATACGTGTAAACTAAGACGGAACACATGCATAATATGACCCACTATTATTAACAACGCTAATAAAAACGAGTTTCTTTGCAAGAACCGCAATACACGACCTTTCGCTTCTGAACAATTCTACACAGAACGGAATTAGTTCTAGCGATAGCAAAACTAAATTTAATATGGGAGTGTTCACGAGCATCACACTCATTCTTCTTCTCGGCTTTTGTATTGAATTTTTTATTATTATTACTTAAATCATTTATTTGCAACGTAGTAACTGAAAAACACAGGAGTCCGCAAGTTCCGGTCCGATGCATCATTCACACCGGTTGCTCGAATATATCAGTCATGCAGAGTAAGGAAGCGTGGAGAAAGTGGTAACGGGTCAGTATCACAACTGTTCTCAAGCTCAATCCTTAAGTGGGTCAACCTAAGGAGGTCGGGTACTTCAGTGATTTGGTCAGCGAAGGCGGTTGATGTTACCGTCAGTTGAGGATCGACTTTGTGAGGGAGAACAAGAACATTCACGTAACAGAAACTATTACTTTCCCGTTTAGAAATTTAATATTGTACATCTTAACGTCTTCTCGTGTAAGTGTTCTGCTGGACTGCTCTCCTATGCTCTAATGCGTCAAGGAAGAGGAAGGGTGGATTTGTCAAGGAAGACCTCCCACGTAACAGGATCAAGACATCAAAATAAGGTACGGTAAAGCTACTAAAAATATCACACAATCCTTCATTTTCGCTCATCGTTTCCCCGAACTAGACTTGTTTAGTGACCGTGATTCTGTGCTCCGGAATTAATTATTGGTCCTAGAATTACTTGCACCAGAAATGCAAAAATGGTATGGTATAACACAGTACGAAAAAATCAAAATCCTTCTTCTAAATTTTGTCTAAATTCTTCTAGGTAAAAGTCGGTAAGATGATTTGGCCTCAACCCAAGTTTGCAGTAGTGGTGTGTCTCTTTGCATTGACAATCTTAGCTCTCCTAGCACAAGTGCAAGCTCAAGTTTTATATAATGTCACAACAACAAAAAATACGAGCACTGCGATTTATCGAGGGGGACCGTCCTCCTACCGCAGGAATATTGGAGGAAGACCTTACCCGTCAATTATCCAAATGTCTCGCCCGAGTCAGGCCGATTCAGTTTCCTCTGATTGGCAAAGCTCGGGGAAGAAAACTGGTATCCGGTTGCCGTCTATTGTTGTTACTTCGCGACCATTTGGGTCCTTGAACGGCCAATCTAGGCCTACTCCCGCGCCGACTACAACGAGCACGACCCCGAGTTCTCTCGTGGATAAATCCACGCCTAACATCCCTTTCTTTACGATTTCTTGCTCGGTGGGAAGACCGTGTTCCAAGATCATTTCTTCGACCCACGTGAAAACCGCCAGGCCTACTTTCAAGCCGTATACAAAAGAAGATTACGAGAAATTCAAGGGTCCCCTTAGCGCCTTGTTTCCTCCTTCCAGGAACAAAGTAACAACTACGAGTCCGGCCATTCAGATTAGCACGACCTCTCCTAGACCAAGAACCACGTCTAGAATCACGACTACGACCACGACCACGACGACCACAACGACGACCGAAAAACCAGAAAAAATCCATGACTATACGCCCAATTTCAACACCAACAAATATTACTATAAGCCCTCCAGCAACACAGGAAGCAACAAGCGGCCCGATAACCCAAGTTTGCCCTCCGTTGCTTCAGCGACGTTAGCAGATCTTGAATATGACCCGTTTAGCTTCAACAAACCATCGCTTGTGAAACAGCCCTGGATTTGGCCCATTGATCGTAACACCAATACCCAGAACGAAGATATAAACAATAACTGGCACAAGAAACCCACCTGGGTTAATGGGAAGTTAACTTACCGACCTCCATCGGCGGCATCGACAGAAACGGTAGAGAGGGACTACGCCCCAACGACGAAGCCAACGGTACATCACTCCAACAAATCGAATTTCTATAGCTCTTCCTTCCAACCGCAACCGTACCGTACGAAACCCACTCAGGCACCTTTCTATCAATCATGGAACAGCGACAATCGGCATTCCATTAATTACGCTTCCCTTCGACCTACACCTCAAAGCTATTCCTCAACTTTCAACGGGAATTACAGAGATCCTTGGTATGCCGAACGTACTGTTACGGCCAATGCTTCTACAAGAGATCGACCTAAGCCTCATCCTCTTCTCATCACACGCAACAATGTCGAGTCCTCACAAAAGCCGTCAGTTAAATTTGATGTGCCAGCGGAGGTGTCCATTTCTAGTGCGCAAGTTCAATTGCAAGTCGTACCTGGGCCCAAGGCGCGCGTTATAGAACAAGCTGGCTTCGATATCGAAACAGACGGGGAATCAGTTAACTTGTCTGAGTTAATAATGTCTCATTATCCAGTACCTCCTGCACCACGGCCATCGAACAAACGTTCGTACTCCGGCATGATCTAAAGTTTATTGAAATCCCAGTTAAATTGACTGTGGATGTTATTATCCCTCTGAATACAAGTTATTTATAGAAAGGAAAACAGTACATCAAACAAGGCGACTCCACTCATTACATTTGCTTATACGTGCCAGATGGGAAACACCTTTGCGGAGACAGCTTATTCAAAGAGAACTGGGCCACGATTATACAGCTGCCTGCAGCCTCGATGCGCAAACACCGACTATAATTAATTCTAGCTCAGCTTTATGATTTAATCTCAATTTCTAGAACCCAGTGTGCCTTTCGTCACTTCGAAGACAGATGACGAAGAGACCCGCTAACCAGAATTTGAAATTGTCTGCGGCCCTCACTCGATGGCAGGTGCTGTATAAGTTATTAACAAATGAAGATTTCATTGCCTTGCTAAAATGGGAAATCCCTACCTTCTATCAGCCTGTATCTCTGTTCCCTTACAACTGTATGTCGGCTTTCTTTCCCTAGTAAATATGGTGCCGTTAATGGTATATATATTGGGTCGATACATATAATTACGAAAAGATTAATACTTATAGTGTAGGTTGTGGGCTGGTGACGCAAAGTGGGTCGCATTCTACTACAACCAGAACCAGTGAACCTACATCATGCTATTGCTAACCAGATTTAACATGTTTGGCCTTTTTGGCTTTTTCGAAGACACAAAATAACGAATAGATTTATATTCATATCTTTATTTGCTTTATAAGGGTCCTATGAATGGCGCAACTGAACAGTAATGTTTCATATCAAATTTCGAGCAGATGTTGACGAATTCTCAATATTCTTGGAGTGTGCACAAAACTGAACAATCAGCCAAGCGGGACTGTAAACACCATGTAATTACAGTACCTTCCTGCACTTGTGTTTACCCGATCTAATGTTATTTAATCCGAATAATGCAAAACTGTAGCGTGCTCGTTCGGGCCACAGAATATATACAAATAGGTTGTGTAGGAGAACGACTGCATGTTTGCTTTTGTGTAAAACTTTCTCGCCAGTTAATCAATTCCCGGTTACCCATGGAAGGTGCGGGCAGCCTGGATACAAATCTGTCTCCGGGGAACCTCAAGCGGATGCACACCAAAGACCGGTGGACTTTTGATAGACTTGAAAACAGAATTGATAGCATTATAAGATACGAATTCGTAAAGGGCTTTCACTGACTATTCGTAGAGGGCTTTCCTCAGACTAAGCCCATTTGCAATTGCCAACATATTTATTATTAATCTACGATTGCCTCAAGCTCCAAACAGGGAAAAAGGACGAGGAGGATCAAACATTAATGAAGGGAAATTATGAAGAGAAGATACAGCACAAAATGTGACTTCACAAGGCACGCCTCTTATAATGAAAATTACAACAATATTCACTAATCCATTCACACATTCGATTTCATAAAATTACATCGACTCTCCCTTCTTAATTTTCTCCAGTAATGTAAAAAAAAACGGAAACTAATACTCTCTTGCAAAATACTTTTAGGACTGTTCAGACCCAATAATTTGATGTAGTCCCTGAGTCCTTATGGGGCCTGAAACACGCACAATTTTACTTCGCATTCAATAATCGAGAGGAAGACGGGCCCTTTAACTCTGCTTCAAAACGCAGTTTCACTCATTTTGATACAACTACATAAACTTTATAAAAACACCTCGTTGTAAAGTAGAAGGAAACTACAAAATGCATAACATTTGTGCTGCCACAAAAAGTTGGGAGGAAAAACGGTACAACTATCTTTGTAATGGATCAATGAGGGGGGGGGGGGTATTTTGATTGTGGTCGCAATTGCACTGCCTCACAAAGCTAATGACTAATAACGACTTCCTCGGGACACATCAGCATAAGTACAACTTGTTTGTTCAAAAACTGCGCTAACCTTTTCGTTTGCTTTGTTTTCTTCTTTTTCTATCTCGCGATCAGATTCAAAATCCGCGGATGAGATCTTGCTTAGGTTGCATTTTGATTGAACTCTTTTTTTTTATAAAAAAAAACTGAAGTGTCACACGCAAAACTCTTCATAACCTTTATAATATTGTTCGACATTTGGCACTGCTGAAATTAATTCTCGCACTTGCATCCCAAGTTCCGCTCATTTTGTTCTGTACAATTTTCTGTATGTAAGCAATACTGAATTTCCTTCGTCGGTCCCTTTGCCGACCAAGCCGTGGAAAGACTTTTCACACAAGCTGCTTGCTGCCTTTGGTAGTAGGCGGGGCTTGGGCGAAGAGTACACCTTGGTAAACTACTCCATTGATTTCCATGCTGACTACCAAGGAATTATCATTATTGCGATTGTCACCTGAAAAAATAAATCAGTCCATTAAATACTTTTAAAAGACTCAATAGTTTACAAAGATTTACCTCGACTATTTATTTTGATATTCGCGCCCGGAACGCCCAAGGATGCCATCTTCATGTTGAGACTCAATTCTTCCTCCATGAGCAATCTTTTGGCGGGCGGCGCAGAACTGGGATCTTCTTTAGACTTGCCGCAATTAAACTTGTCTTCTCGATCGCTTTGTCTCTCTCTGGATTCTTCTTCTTCTTCCTTTTCCCTTCTCCGCTCTTTCTCTTTCCCTCGCATAGCCTCCAAAGCTCGTGCTGCAGCAGCAGCAGCTGCTGCCTGCTGCTCAGCCGCCAGATTCAAAGCCTCCTTTTGCGGAGGCACGAAACGCGACGCCGCGGCCATAGCTGCTGCCATGTGTCCTACACAAACAGGAAATTTAGTCTCAAATTGTCTTCCACCAAAGTACTTTATGTCTATAACTAGCATTACCTGCACCTTCGCCGCTGACATCTCCCAACGAGCTGTACAAGTTCCACAAATGTAATCGGGACATGTCCAACGCCGATAAGGCATCTTGAGTAGGCGGTGAATGAGACCCTGCAAAAAAAAAAAAACACAGAAAACAAGCCATTAAAAATAAGTCAGTTTTGAGCGTGTTAGGCGTTCCAAAAATCTATTCCATTCCTAAGTTGTTGAACAATGCAAAAACTAAGCCGTTTGGACTGGGGAATTATTCCTTAGCTCGTTTGTCCATAGCCCTCACCAATAAATTGCTCTTTTCTGGGCAAGCTTCAGCTTCTCGTTGCTTGGCAAGCCTCTCTCCAAGCAATTACGGCGGTTAATGTGCGAGTCGTAAATTACCCAAAGCCTGCATGCGCACTGCGCTAGCTTTTCGATATGAAAAACCTGACAACCACGTGGACCGAAAAGCTAATGGTACAACATAAATTTTGACGACGATTTTCATTTGCCTACCACGCTGGGGGTATCCGTTCCATAAATCCTCCAGTTGCCCCGTCTCACCAAATGCAACTTACTTAGTTGTTTTTTTAAATAAAAAAATTCGTTTACCGCTGTGCAGCTAAGAAAATAAGACTATAAGCGTAAAAAAAAATCACGCAAGCTTTTCCAACGCGAAACAATTAAGTTAATTGCCTTGGAGGAAAGGTGGGATATAAACTAAACTTCTTTCTCTCAATTACTTGGGCAATGCTAATTAGAACCATAACTGCTATAATAACAATTGAGTTTATGCGTCAACGCAAAAGTGCTCAAGCACGTCATTTCATCCGAAAAAACTGCGGCAATACAGCCTCCCTGGAGTCAAGTTAACAACGTCAACCACAGGACGCCGCCGTTCCCTTATTATTTACGACTGGAAAACGTCGGTGCCACAAAAAAATGGTGGCTATTGTCTCAACGCATGATACTTCCGTTTTGGCTTTGGGCGCCCAAAAAAAGAAAAAGAAAGAAACTATCTCCCCAAAAGATTATAATATATGCCATATTTTCTTTTCTTTCTTTTGCCACTCTACCACAGCAGTAATAATTACTCCGCCACACCGCTGTAGTTATAATGCGTTTGCCTTTATGAAGTCGTGAGATTTTTTATTCTTATCATGCATGGGAACAAATATAAAAAGACTCGTATAGCATGTACTCAACGCAAACCCTTTTTCCCTTAAGTTTTTCCTTTCTTTTTTCTGCTTTTGTTTTGTCATTATTCAGAGGAATGTAACGTAATAGCGTAGTCCATAGCTCCTGTGCTGCTGCTGTTGATCTAAGTTTCTGGAGGTTGCACGGCACGTATGGTGTGTGTACCGTGTCTGAGGTACATAATGGCTGTCATTACAGGCCGTTAACGTAACGAGGTGGCCAACTTCCACCGGATCAGCTCAAGAGCTTTAGCCGTTTTACGCTTGTCAGCCCGGGCTATGACACTATAATCTGCTCCCAATAAAGTAAACACGGACTCTTGCTTCAAGGATCTCCCTTTTCCCCGCTTCTTTTTTATTTTTTGGCGCTTTCTTTTCGGGATTCCTTTTTTGCTCCCGGTATCCAAAACGTTTTTTATGATGATGATTAACCGTCAAGGTGATGAAACATAAAGGGCCAACTGGTACCCTGGCTAGTCTGCTGGTATGTACATTTTGGCGGATGCTGGGCAGATCAAAAGAGCGAAGCTGCACGTTTTCATAGCTTAAGCGTTAAAAAACCTTTACAAACCCAAAGCGCAGGACTCTTAGCCAGATTCCTTCTGTTCTTATTCTCTGTTTTTTGTTTTTGCCCCCCAAAATACTCTCGGGAACGTGGATAATAAAATACAACTTTTTGAAAATAGACGTACCTGGTCGGTGCCCATTGCCATTGGCGCTCATTCCAGGCCGGGTTACGAGACTCAGCGGTGAATGTTGAACCATGGACGCCATGGAAGCCATATGAGGTGACAATCCTCCAAGAGCGCTACTGGATCCTCGGCTCATGAGCGAATCTCCGTAATAGGACGACCGACGGCCTTCACGTCGATTCCCGTCGATGGCTGCTTGCAATTCGGACGGGTTAGAGAACTTTTCTTTCTCGCATTCGAAGGGGTACAAGTACTTCATATACCTGTGGAAGAAAAGCCAACAAGTAATAAGTCCCGGGTTTCTCTAATGTTACCCGCAAAGTACGGGCTACATTGTAAAAGCGTTGTTAACTGTATGCAGTTTCCCTAGAATCACAAAGTTTGGGAGAAAATTCAAATGGATGGTATTGGGGTAGTACCCCGGATTCCGGATTCGGAGGAACTTGGCGAGCTCTATAATGCGTAGGGAGGGGCAGGCACAAGGTTTAAGGTTAAAAGCGCGATGGGATAAAATCATGAAACAAAAAATTGGGTAAGAAAACCCAGGGCCAGATGAAGGGGGGAAGTTGGGTGTGCAATTGGCAACGCCATTTGGGGGTCGTAAGAGCCACATTTCCAGGGAGTTTCTTAAAAAGTGCAGCTTTAGGTCTCCTCAACCTTGTTCCCCGATTCTCTATGGTCAATAGGACATCGTAAATCACGTCATGTGTAAAGTAGCCTCTAACTGAGTGTAGACACAAGAAAAAGAAGCACTTTGATTACCCAAAAAGCGAAAGAGAACCCCCCGACTCCCAAAAGCGCAAGAAAACTTGGACAAGAGTTCAAGTTGCGAAGGACCCACTCTGCTTGCTTTCCTCAACAATGATTTGTGCAGGAAGTGATGCAAATTCGGTAAGGGGAGCTGGGACTGACTTAATTGCCAATCTATACGGTTGTCATCCTGTGTTTTTGTCCGACTAAGGGTTTTTCACTTCATGATGGGGAGGCAGCAGTCAAAGGGAAAAAAACCAACTTGGTTAACATGCATATAACGAGCACACAAGCAAACCAATTCCAAACATTCAAACTTGGTCTGAGTGAGATGCCGGCCAAAACTGAACTTACATGGCTAGTTCTAACTCGTTTCTGGAGTCTTTCCATTTGCAACAAGGCACATTTCATTGTTCTGAACTTCGTGAATTGTTTGTATTTGTTGTTTTATTGTTATAATTTGATTTCCTGACACTTTCGTGTTCTTCTATCCTTCACTTTGGACAACAGATTATGAAAGCTAGTTATTGACCTTAGGATTTTGAGTAGTTATGAACTTATTTAGTTATTAGTAGTTATGAAACAGTTATGAACTCCTGGAGTCTTACATTGGCAACAAGATTTCTTTGGTTTCGAAATGGCATTGTTTTGACCTCCGTGAATTCTATTGTTTTTGTTGTTTTATTGTTATAACTTTATTTCCAGGCACTTTGGTGTTCTTCTATCCTTCTGTTTGGAAAACAGACTACGAAAGCTCATTTTTGACCTTATAGGATTATGAGTAGTTATGAACTTTAGTTACTAGTATAGTTATGAAATAGTTACGAAGTTATGAACTACTGGGGTCTTACATTGGCAACAAGATTTCATTGTTTCATTTCATTGGTTTCAAAATTTCATTGTTTTAACCTTCTTGAATTGCACTGTTTTGGTTGTTTTATTGTTATAACTTTATTTCCAGAAACTTTGGTGTTCTTCTATCCTACTATCTGAAAACAGATTATGAAAGCTAGTTAACTACTGGTAATCATAAGGTCAAAACCTTAGGATTACGAGTAGTTAAGAACGAATCTAAGGGAGATGTGTTCGAAAAGGAAGATGGAGAAAATTCCATTTCTCTTTTCCTCCGGTTTCTCTCCCACGAGTCGAACTTGGTTTAATAGCCTCTTCTTTGTTTTGAGCTGGCACTGGCCAAACAATTCCAACGATGCAGACAAAAACGAGCCCGAGTTCTTGATGGCTGTCTATAACGCCATGCTGTCAAGTTACTCTTAATTTGAGTACCCAACGTAAAGCAAAGTTATGATTCATTTCGCCAGCCATTTGGGATCTCCGCGTTTGGGCAGCTCATTTTAATTACAGTTACAATGCGTGTATGTGTGTACTCATCTTATACAGTTAAAAAAAGGAAAGAAAAAGAAAAGATCACGGGATCTCCCCTGTTGCCTGCTCTTAAGTCGCACTGAATGAGTTTTCTGTAGAACTTGTAGAGCTTATAGATCTCCACTCGTTGGGAGAGCTCTGTAATTAGAGAATACCGCTGACTGATCCATGTTGGCCGGGGACCTTTTTATAGGCATGATTTGCATGGAGGTAAAAGGGATGGAGACCCACGCAGGAAACGATAATTTGGGTGATAGAACCCAGGCCGGGCCTTTACATGCATATATATATCTATCCCAGAAAAGCAAAAAGCAGAAAAAAGGACACTATAAAACGAAAAGGCGCACCTACTTAAAATTCGCAAAAGGTTGAAAAAGTAGAAGTAACTCCCTCCTTTTCCTACCTCCTTCTCCCCCCGCCAACCAAATCCTTAACAAGGCCCTTCTCTTTTGGGGGGTTTTCATCCGTTTCTGGCTTCATCAGTGCATTTCTTGGAGTTTCTCCCTTTGATTTTTGTCATTAAGCCTACCAACCCTAATCAAGTCCTTCCGAGAATTAACAATGTACTTTGGTCGTAGGCTTTTGCTCGCTTTTGCTACCCGAAATGACTGCGGCGCCTTAACGTCCCTTTCTAGGACCCAAGATGTACTCTCATTAACCTCCTTTATCCTTTACCGCAAAAAAGAAGAACCATCCCAATCATCTCAAACTGATGTCCAAGCTTGTGTTGTTAAAAACGTACTTTGGTAGAAAAAGAAAGTTAGGAGAAAAAAGTACAACTCATAACTTCATAACTTACTGTGTGCGCAACGTGAAGGCAGCTGAGGTAATGGAAGACGGTAAATGCAATCCTTTGATGATTTCTTGCCACAATTTCTTATTAATTACGTCCACAAGTCCCCCTCGGGCCACCACAAGATTGAAGAGTTCGAACAAGTCCAAAACTTGTTTGGCCATAATGGGCAAGCGCGTTATGGGTGTGCCTGGAAGAAAAAGATGAGCCAAATATTAATCATTAAAAAAAAGGAAATACAAAAATGAACTTCTCAAGTGGGAAAAAAGAGCAATAACTGTAAAAACGAAAAATTCCTGACGATTTTCCCAAACATGTATCCATGAAGCGCGCAATTCTTTTAATGCTAACGCTTGAAAAATGGTAAGAAAATTGCAACAAGTTGAGCCGAGTTCGTAGCGGGGCCCCCGTGTCGAAAAACTTGGCAGCAATTTATGGCCTCATAAATCACCACGTCACAGTTTCTCATGGTCAAAACTCTAGCCAATCACACACATTATACGCACCTAATACCCCCCCGAACAATCCAGAAAGGCCGTTATATAGCAGGCAGCACAACAATACAAATGGGGTCGTTTTTACAACTCCTGACATTCTTCAGAGTCCAAAAAGAACCAGTGGACAAGTTGCTAACCATGCAAAAATTCGGAACCGGCTCAGCCTTCCAGAGAGACATTGAAGGATCGCTTAATGAGTTCGAGTTTGCCAATTTCAATTCCTGCGAGACGAAAACGCAACGCAGAAAAGTAATTTCAGACTTGGTGATGTTCACAAAAAAAAGGACGACAGAGCCCAAAGTTTGCGCCTTGCATTGCTTAGGCGGAAGCAGCTCATCAAAGTTAATGAATGGTAATGAACTGGTGCTACTATTCTTTTCCAACTTCTTCCCCCCACCCCCCGACGCCCTGGACACGTACATACGTCTAACGTCGTCGACGTCGTACTGCACAAGATACCGTACACAACAAGGAGAAGGCCAGGGGAGATTCATGATGTTTCGTAATGAGTTGGCCTGCGTTGCATGTGTGAACAACCACACGTGATATCTCATTAAACTTGCATAAAACAAGTCCCCCCTCTTTCGTGTGCCTCAACTCAACGTCGTCTTGTTCCAATGTATATATACCGCTTCAAATTAACCTTATCCAACGACCTCATTTGCATATGAACCACACTTGTGTGCCTTCACATTGTTGTTATAAACTTTGGGGGGCGATTATGCTTTTCTAACGGTTTACTGAACAGCCAAAGTTGAGGGTTCCCGACTCCCAAAAACAAAAAAAAAGGGTAAGCTATTTAACGACTTCTTTATGGAATTCTGATCACTATTTTTATCAGTTTTCCGCTCAAGATAAAAAAGAAATCCTCATCAAGATGCTCTATAAATCGTCCCAATCGCGGGTTAAAGATCAAATGATCCCTGCACGCTATCCTCCCTTCCTTTTTTTTAATTGTTAGCACCTTGAGGAAACTCGCCCTTTTAATATTCAACTTGTCCGCTCAAAATTGTCAATAAATTTTACCAAGCAGCCGGAGAAAATCCAAAAAATATATAAAACTCCTTCAAAAGTTAACGAGAAAATTTATAGAGTGCCAAGCACAAAAAATACTGTCTGTACAAGCCTTCTATGGACTACGAGCACGGTTATGATAGTGCTCGCTAAAGGACTTGATGATTGATCCTTATCAAGACACGGGCGTGAAGTCACCTCATTACCTCCCCCCTCGGCTCGATTTCCCCTTTACAGCTAGGAAAAAAAAAGATAAATAAATAAAAAGGGTAGATCTTACCTCTTTTCTGCATAAAATCAAAGAGTTCATCCAGGAATATCTTGCGGGCGGGCTCGTCACTGAGTTCGTACAACTGCAAAGGAGAAAAAAAGAAAAGAAATATGGTTTTAGTTGCTATGAA
This sequence comes from Lepidurus arcticus, assembly GCA_003724045.1. Taxonomy (NCBI): domain Eukaryota; kingdom Metazoa; phylum Arthropoda; class Branchiopoda; order Notostraca; family Triopsidae; genus Lepidurus; species Lepidurus arcticus. The sequence continues at coordinate 51,522 of RJJA01000392.1, forward strand.
GAAATGTTCTAGAATTTATCAATCAAAACTGTACGAGAAATATTGGCTATAAAAGCAAAAGTTCCCGTGTCGGCCCCCGGGACTGGAATTGTTTTCCCACACAAGTCGATGTGTATAGCAACGACGTCGTCTGCCATCTAAACCATGTTCGAGGAGGAGAAAGGTGCGCGGCATGCAGCTCTTTAACGAAGACGGATGGGAGACAGAAATGAAGGATTCGATTAAGTTTCTCCGCTTTTTCACGTTCTCACCCAAATATCTGCATAATGTAGCTAATCGTGTGTGTAAACAGGCCTTTTTCCGTTAAGCGTATGCATCGCCGAGGCATCTAAGCAAAAATTCATGCCAGACTGCAACATCGCATTGCGGAGAGAGTCCAGCCAAATTGACGTTAATTGAGAATCGGAGGTGTGATGGAAACTCCGCTCCCCCGCTGTGCGACTGGGCGTCCGTATTAACCGTGGCGTGCCAAGCAAACTCATCCATTCCCAACTTGTTTCTCCGTGTTACAAGATCACCCCAATGCGTTAATTAAATGCCAACAATCTGCCAGAGCATTTAAAGCCTTCTACGTAATACAATTAACCTCCTCATACCCACATTCTCCATCCCAACTGAGTTAGAAGACAAAAGACACAGGCATACATATAAAATGCACTGAATCTCCCTAAAAGCAACTTAAAAATGCATAATCTCCCATCGATCAAAGCCCTACAAGCTGAGAACTTCTGCAGTGATGCGAAAAACTTGCTAGCGTAAACCTTTTTATTGACGGGATTTCCGAACGGTTTAGGGTGGACAATAAGCCCGAGTTTAAAACTTGCTCAAATAAAGATAAGGACTGTCCAAGGTTTTTGTTCTACGAAAAGGTAGCGCAATAAGGGGAAAAGCGGGTGGAGAAAAACGAACGTTTTTGCGCGATGAACCAATCATGGATTCCCCGATGAGGGTTAGACAGGGCTAAGGACTGGGAGGAAAAATCGAACGTTTTTACAGTCGCTTTAAGAACTAGACGTTATTCCAAAATGGCGGAAAAACAACGGCTATAACGCATACTTGTAGTCATTTTCTTATAGGGGTTTTTGGTTCAAGGAAGGATTCTGATGGAAAATGGAATTCTTCCTGTTTCAAACCAGTCAAAGAGAGAAAAAGATCAAGGATTAGAGATATAATAACCGAATGGAGAATGAGCAGATCATAAAAGATGGATCTCGACGATCTCTCTCTCTTGCTCTAGCACTGCAATCGGAATCAAAGGAGGGAAAAGGGGCATTGTTATTTGGCCTTGGGACCTTATTATCAAGCGAGGTCACGTGATGGTCATCTATTCAAAGTGTTTTGCATGTGGAACCGTATATACGGTGTACACACACGCATTTCTGCCATACGGTGTAGGGTGGTGCTCCTCTCAGGTAAAAATCCCTCGACCACAAATGTATCCGCTGCCCGATTCTCCTCTACCCGCATCTCCAATTTAATCCGATAATGACAAACGTATTCGCTTCTCTATTAACCCCCCAACATAACTGCCAACCCTTTTCCCCCTTTACTTTTTCAATGGAGATGGAAGCCTCCCGTTTTTCCAGGCTTTTCACATCCAAACTAGGGCTCTCTTTTTAAAAGAACCGACCACGTCTCATTTACACAAACTCCCGGACAGAGCGCACACATATCCACACACCTAAAAACCCAAGCGTATATTCTAAGTTGTGGGCTCATTTGCATAGAGAGGCGCCCAGTAGCTCTGCTTTTCAACGTGTTCAAAGCTCATCAGACACGACCGTAAATTCCGCGTTATAGGTCCGAGCGTCGTTTCTTTTCTTTCTTGGCATCCCTGTATTTTATAATAACCCTTCTCCTCCCACCACCTTACCCCCATAGTTTATATATCGTAGTATATAACCAAGAAAAAGGGGGTTAAAACGGC
>RJJA01000393.1:359-53327 GCA_003724045.1 Lepidurus arcticus
CCAAAGGGGCGGAGCTAAAACCACTAAATAATTAATTACTCGATTAATATGCATAATTGACATAGGGGTTCTTCAGCCAAAACATGTAGTTTGGTCTCTTCTATAACATATATTTTTTTCATTTTGAAACCTTACTCCCCCTTTAAAGAAAGTCGACATTCACAACAAGACGACAGGTCTACTGTCGAATAAGCTGGACAAGTGGATGTCCGAAGGCGTGAACAGGAACGGAAGCTTCAGGTCAATCAATGCAGTGAAACAGTTGAAGAGGATTGCTTTAGAGAATTAAAAAACAGTAACAACCCTGTTAACTCATACGAACCAGGTATTGAAAAGAAAATGAGAAGCTAAAACAAAGCTAAATTAATGCTTACGAATCAACAGGAATGCTGTGCGTAAATAAAAATTGAGCAATTTATCCAAATTTAGCGTAAAAACACAACTATCCTAAAAGTACCATAAAAACCGACACTGCCCCAACAACCCTCTTGTTCGGCTGCGCAAGCCGTACTGAGGCGAATAAAAATCAGCGCTACAGGATTTTTTTTTTCAGGATTTCAAAGTTTCATGATTTTTTTTCACACAAAGGATTTAAATATATTACAAGCTAAAGTGGCACGCGAGGTTTGGCACGCCAAACGATAGTATAAGCTGGGCATGTCCCTAAAGGGACTTGCCCAGCTAATAACAAGACAAAAATTAGAAACAAAAATACAATACAATACATAATAGTAATAATAATAAGGATACCTGCTGGGCGACGTACCCAGCTAAAAAAAATATTGTACACGTTCAAAGCAAGTTACAGAAGTACTATTCTGTCAAAACTTGGCTTTTGCGCTGCACACTACAAAATGTAAGAACTTCAAAAGCCAACACCAAAACACGGGAGAAAAGCATTGTCCTAAGCTAAACGCGTGCTAACATTCTTCCTATTCTCCCCGTTATGTTCTACTTTTACTCCTAGCCCACCGTGGCAATTCTTCTGCCGCCAGCGAAATTCCCCCATTTGCCTCCCCCCGTTTCCACCCCCAAACATACACAACTTACGGACTCCCCCAAGCTAAAGTGGCACGTGAGGTTTGGCTCGACAAACGATAGTATAAGCTGGGCATGTCCCTAAAAGGGACTTGCCCAGCTAATAAGACTTCATGACCAATTAGCGAGGAGGGGGGCGCCGTTTACCCTCGTTATGCCACTGTTTTGAACTTAGCAGTAACTTCATTATGAGTAAATTTCGAAACTACTTCGCTCAGACCGTCACTGAGTACGTCGCAAATTTCTAATACGGCTTTTGCACGTAAGTTTCTATTCGTGTGGTCTGTACTGGAAGCATCCCAAAGAAAAGATCGAGCCTCAAAAAGTGATACTATTTTTTTTTCTTGTTCCACGGTCCACTTCCTTGCAGGGGCCATATTAACCAAACACATGGCTCTAGCATTGAGGAAACTTTTCTTGTTTCTTCAACAGCACCGTATTAGGAAAGCTCAGTAGGTTGTACTCATTCCATAAAAAATAAAATCAGATTTCAATACTAACAATTTGCGATTCTGGAATAAGTTTCCATGAAATAGTCCCAAGAATAGTCCTAATTTGAAGGCGCCCGTACATAGTGGCAATTTTTGGGCAAGTTCCTTCCCGCGTTCCCGGTCACATATTTACAAACCCCAACCCTGCACAACCACACCGTTACCGCTTGCTGCAAAATGAAGCTGGAGGTATATGGGAAAAGGAGGCGAGGAAATTAAAAAATGTTTTTAAAGGTTAGGTTAGTTTATGTTAGGTTAGGTTAATTTAGACTAGGTTAGGTTAGGTTTGGCTAGTGTAACGTAGACCGGTTGAAAAGACTATATACGTTCGAGTTCCCGACAACAATTGTTAACTGTATTCCTTTTCCTCGATCAAAACACAAAAATCCGAAAAAGCACGTAGGCCACTGGCAAAACCCTACCGGTGGTGGACTTTTCGCCACACTAGGTTAGGTTAAGTTAAGTTAAGAGTAAGCAGGAACCTCCTATTCACTCAGTGAATAGTAGATCAGCTGATTGACAATATCAACAAGCGGCAACGCTGGGTTAGCTCTCTCCATAGGATGTTCCCTATCTCCGACTGTGCAGGGTTGGGGTTTGAAAATATGCTTCCCGGTCTGGTCCTCACTGAGACTGAAAGTCCAATATGTAAGCTCAGGACCGGAAAAAAACGCTCCCTCTGGAGCTTGCTCGAAGAAACAATATTTTTATCTTGGAGGAAGATCCAGACGGAGCCTTTTTTGTCGGTCCCGACAGTGCTAGGCTACACATTAGACTTTCGCAATGAGGACCAGACCGGGAAGGAACTTTCGCAAAAACTTCCAACGTGTTAGTGGGCCTTTATACAATGCCACCGAAATAGGCCAATGTCTTCCTTTTCTCCCGCTTTCATTTCCCACACTGCTCTCACTCAGTCCCTACAATTATACGGTTTCTTTTAAGGATTATTTTACGTGTCCAGTTTATTTCCTTGGCGGATGTGACGAACACGCCTATAGTCACGGATGTTTTAAGCGCTTGTACTGGTAATATGTAAAATTCTTTCCAGGTATGGTTTGGAAGGTCATTGACTGATCCACAGAGGCCAAACTGTAGTACGACAGTATCGCTTACCGATTATTAATTAATTCTATCTACACCACAATTAACCCACTAATCTATTTTTTACATTTCTAAAACGCCTCAGGATGCGCAAAACTATTTGGTATCAAACGAGATTTAATTATCCGCCAAGTTAAGTACAACCCTCTTCATTTTAGTATTTTGGTTTAGGTTTCAAGCCTAGTCCATGTAATCAATAGGTTTGTTTTTTACTTCAGCTGAGTAGCAGAGTTACGATTAGATTACTAGTAGAATAAGAACTACGAGTGGAGCTAGAAATTCGACTACACTATTTGTAGGAATGGCGTCTGGACAGTTTGGACAGCGTGCAAATTTTTATTCGTAGGTATACAAGATGAAAATATGGGACAAGTACACGGTACTTCTCCAAGTTACTTTTTTTTTTCTTGTTTTATCGCAGAACATCTAGTTGATGCATGCACTTTGTTTCCGAAACTTTCCAACTTTCAAGTTCATCAGCACACAAAGCTATCAGGATGCAGATTTCCTCCGTTTGGACTCAACTCCTTCCACTGTTGTTTTATCTTCGCTGTTAGCCTCATTCCCAGCTTCTTCCGAATCATCCATAGCGTTTCGCTGCTGTTGTTGCGACGTCATCGTCGCTACCCGCCATTCAAGTGCATGGAACAACACTTCCGTGTCTTTCGGGCTTGCCTGAAATAGAAAATACACTTAAAACCCTCCAACACTCTAATAACCAACTCGATTAAATTACCATAATGAGGAAAATCTTCACTTTATCCTCATCCATGGCGGTTATGCGAATACTTTTCGTACTAACTTTTTCCAATTTCATTTCCGGCCACAACTAAGGACACAAAATAAGAAGTACACACATTAATATGAACGAATTTAATGATTTAATTAACTTGCAATACCTTAGTGTTGAGTATGAGACGAAGTGTGCCTTGGGCTCTCATTACTAATCGTGATTGAAGGTTTGTGCTCGATCCCGATTTATCGTTAAGACGAAGGGCTCCTGCGCCGCGTTCGGCCCAATTCCCTTTGTCAAACGCGTACAGTTTGCAACTAACCTGCACGGTTTGTATAAGTACCCATAGCCAACCCGTTTTTAAAATCAGTTTTACTTGAAGAACGTTGGACTCATCCTCTTCTCCCGTCACTACTGCCACTTCATCGTATCTTCTCTTGGCCGCTCGGGATTCTTCCATTTCTTTGGCCGATTCCGTCAAAGATTTGGTGGCTTTCGCATCCGGACTTTCTCCGTTCCTTTCCTATAAAATTCCCACCACAAAATGACTCCCCAATTCCAAATCTTTCCCAGTTTCTATATATGAAAAATCTTACATGCGTGGGCGGTAGGTTGAATAAGCCCGTGCTGCCATTGGTCAAGGGCTCGGTAGGAGGAAGATAATCAGCTGTGCTCGTGGAAGGATTCTCCACTCGCGCAGATAAGTTCTGACCAAAGACAAAAGCGCCGCCGGCGGAGGACGTCGTTAAAGTGGGAGGTTTCACAGTGGTGGCGTTGGTGGTTAACGAGGGGAAAACGGAGGTAGTTGGCTGTACTCTTACACTCGAACTAACAGAAGCTCCATCTTCCCCAGCCGCTGCTGGTGCTGTGCTATCCAACGCAGCTGCGACCGCTGCTGCCACCGCTGATGACGTAGTCACCGTCACGGAAGTAGACAGAAATCCTGCTGCGGACCCAAACATGGGTCTTCCCGACGCCGAGCTCGTTCCTTTGCCATTTTCGATGTCGTCAACTGAATCTACTTCTACAAATCCAGAAACAGGGAAGATCGGAAAACAAGAAGGAAAACGATAAAATTACAACAATTCAAAAGAAAACTGAACTTCAAATTGTCTTCTTACCTTTGGCGAAAGGGTTAAACGTGGGTGGTTTTAAGACAAAACTCTTGCCACTGGAAGAAGGACTGTTTCCATTGCTGCTGCTACTGCTGCTGGAGGCGGTGCCAAAGAGCGATGGCCGGAGTACCAATTTGTCTTTTTCTCTTGCATGTCCTTGGCCAAAGGCGCCAAACCCCAGAGAAGAAGACCCTGAAGCGGCTGTTGAACTGGAAACGGCCAGTCGACTGGGAGCTAACGGACCATCGCCTCGGTTCGTTGCAATACGGACTGCATCTGAGCTGCGGGCTGCGAACGGATTGCTTAGTTTGGATGTTGCGAAGATTGACGCAGCTATAACGAAAATAAAATCTTTAAAATCATCCACGAAATTAATATAATACATTTTTGGGTATTTGAAAAATTAAGAATAGGATGTTAAGGATGTAATGTTTTCAAAAGTGGAATTTAAATGCTTAAAAATTAAAGGAGCGGGTGTTGGAGGAATCAAATTACTTCGTTGTCTGCGAGCTAAAGGGAGTCTCATGACGGAGGCGGGGCGAGGGCTCAGCCCACGAGTCCTATTGGACGGCCACAGTTTGACGGATATGGAGAAGCCTTTTTTTGTTTTCCACAGTGGGTTCGCTTTTTTACCCTCTTTTAAAGGTGAAAATCGAACAGAGATTTAAGAGTAGGCGAGAAAGGTTGAATTTTTCTAATTCGGGGTTCACTCGACAGCCGCTAAAGCCCGGATGCGTCGACCCAATACAGGCGCTTTTGTAACGCGGCGTTTGGGAGCGATAGAAAAGGGGCGTGGCTGCGAGTGGGGAAACCAATAGGCGGGGCTGCGTTTGAAGATCGCGGAAGACGCCAGACCAGGGATGGAATACGAGGACGAAAGACGAATAAAATCCAATTTTGAGCACCGAACAGAAGCTTTGTTGCCGGGGTACATTCCTTGCTCACCGACCTAATTAACAAGTCCAATATGTATGGTTATACGGCTCTCTAATGACCAATAAGCCACCTTTCATGGCATAACTCGAAGTTCTTGCATATTTTCCTTCTGTAAACCTCTCTACTTTTCCCCGAGAACCGGACGGAAACAACAATTCGTACCTAAAAAAGTTTCCAAAAGGCTTTTTTAAGCAAATTTCTCATGGCCTTGATTATGACGAGGGTAACGCCCGGAAGAATTAAAATAAACCTGACTTGCCTACGTGCTAAGAGTTTCTCTTAAAAAAAGAAACAAAATACCAATAAAAAACATGGATTTTTTTATGAGTTTCCTTTGTTGGAAAAGATTGCACAATAACGGCGATGATGACGTTTTTAAGGGGGTCCACAATCTTCAATTCATCACACACATTAAATGAATCCGGACTTAACCAGTGAAATTTATCACGTTCAAAAGATAAGAGAAAAGCTCGCACGTTTTCATGTAATCCGAATTAAACTGACAACCCTTTCACGTGGCTAGTCATAAATTCATCAAAAATTCCTATTCCTTTCTTTCAAGGTCTCGATAATATGAAACATGATTAGTCTGGACTGTTGGCAAGGTCACTTCCGTCTCCACTACAAAGAATAATGTTGTGATCATATTTCTGTAGGGCTGCAATCGCGATTTCTCTTAATTTTCCAATGGAAAACCAAAGGATATCTTGTTCTTCTAAATAACTGCGCAATTATTTAAGCTGACCTCGATCTTTTAAAATTTTCCCAGTCATTCGGGGCAGAGAAACAGCCGAAGAGATCAATAAACATGACAAAGTCTGCGCAAAAGCTTCCTAGTGAGTCTTTTAAGGTCCGGATCGATCGTCGCGAAACCACAATCGCGATTCCTCGTTAAAAGCTAAACAAAAAACCAATTTCAAAAACATTCCCACTTCTGTTACGCCATGGAAGACAGCCATTGCCTCTATTTTTCGCAAAAAAGAAAATAAACCAGCTATTTTAATTACAATAGACGTTTCTAGAGAAAGGTAGGCAATCCGCAACCGAATGGGCGGAGCCTGTAAACTGGGTTTTCCGCAACAATACAGCAACGTCTTGTGTCTTAACGTTCGACAGAGCCAGAAATGTTTTCTTTAAGACGTCGTAGAAGCAAAATTCGCAGCTGCGAAGCTTTTCAATCGTCGTTGGCAGCAAATCAGACGCACAAATTTGTGGATGGAATGCTTTCAACACTTGTAACGAAACATTCCAGGTTGTAAGCCCCCGAAACGAGACTTGCCCTTGTCTCACTTGATAAGCGGAAACTAGTTTAGGACAGAGAATCCGGACAGAATCTTATAAATTCTAGTGAAACGGGGAGACTCCGGAAACGAATCAAATTTTTTTCACAAGGTGCGTCGCGCAGGAATTCTGGGAACTAACTGGATCTGAATACGAAGGTGCAAGCAAGCAGATCCAGAAGACTTGGGAGGGGATAGCAAAAAACCGCTTAATGAGCACTAAAAGCCACCACGAATCGGTTAATGCTGGTCGGATTAGACCGAATCCACACGGCTTTGGCGTCTTGGTGATCCTGCAGAGCGCTTCCAAAAAAGGGAGGTGTGTGTATATATACATACACATATACGTAAGAACAACCTATGGTAAGCTATATGCACAGCTTGCAAGCCGCAAAAGACATCAGGCACGCTATAGGGCTGTAGCTGTAGTTGGGGCAGCGTCGAACGTTTTCTCACAACAAACCGGTTCCTATCCGGTTATGGCTTATTTGGTCCCTAAGGAAGTTGTAAACGTAATGCACGGAGCAAGTCCATGCCTGGTTTAGCCAACAACGGAGCGGTTCCCCTTGCGGATTTGTGGGGAAGTAGTTATAACTTATGAAAATCCCGTGCTAAAAGGCACGGGAGCATTTTCATTTTAATAGGGAGCATTTTCTGCAGGCAACATGAAAATAATGACCTGGTGTGGGGAGAACTACAATGAATCTTTAGAGACAAAGTCTTTTAGGGGGTGTTCGGTAGTTGAAGAATGAATAGAGTCGCTGTGCTATTGGAATTTGGAGTGGGGTTCAAGCCAAGGTGATGGAGGTACTGCACAGTCCTTGGCCTAGTTTAACTGGTTCGGAATCGACGGACAGCGCAAGAATTGAAAGAAAAGCGGAAGTGTCAAGTCAGACCTTGTGTTTTTTGGCTACGATGCGCTCATAATCAACAAGGGTCTCGATTCAAGCCAAAAGTGCATTTACAAGGTCTTTTGCGTCAGAAAAGGTCACAGCTACTTGGGGGCGAGCCAAATCTAAACTAAAACTCGAGCTGGAATGTTACGTAACATTATCGCATTAAGTTGACGATTTGCGGGAAAATTAAGCTGGGAAGCAGTAAAACAATTTGTGGTTTCAAAACTTAGCCTACTCACGATGTTTCTTTTGCTTGTTACGGTTATTTGTCAGACATACTTCGGCGATTTCGAAGTGGCTTCATTGGGACGGCTCCTTGGAAAAACCAACAGGAATTCCTTCCAGAATTAGCCAGGATCAAATCGGGCATTAAAACTTTGCAATTGTAGTGATTTGGGGCACGAGATCTTGGTTGCTACACTCGTAGAACATGAATGAGAAGAGAACTGGAGCAGGGGATGGATTTATGTGCTCCGAGAGGAGGCATTTGCGCTGCATGGTATTTTGGTAAGACTGCAGCAAAAGAAACTGGATGGGATAAGATACTCAATGCTCCAAACAATTCAGCCAAATGCTCCATGTCTTGCGTCCACTTGCGTAAGCTGTCTTAACCAGTATAATCCAGTTACTGATTACCAAACTAATCAATAAGGCTGTGTCTAGAGCCTGTTCGCCCTTCAGAAGAGGGTGGTCTTGGGGTATACGACATTTGTAAGGGCTAAATATCTAGGTCTAGTCTTCATATTCTACCGGGATACCACTACAGAAAAGAGAAGGGAGGACCAAGGAAACCAAAACAATAACACGAAAGGACTCACCACCGGCTTCACTTTCAGCCTGACTGGATGAATCTGACTCGGAATCGTCCCTTGCGTCAGATCCAGCTCCATTAGAGCGGGCCTCGCAGTTTTCGATTACAAGAGCTCCAGACACAGAATCCTATAGAGGGAAAAGCTGAGGCTAATAAACTTGTATCTACAAAAGGAATTCTTTTTATAAGAAAATAATACCTCAGTGGTGGAGTCCTTCCCACTGGCACTGGTTAGGGAATCGCTAGAAGGTTCACTCTCAATACTCCGCGAAGAAGCACCTATGGAAGATGTATAATAATGCATGTGCTTTTTATTTGGTTGGAAAATTAAAACGTCAGTTGCTTTATACATGAATTAATCGGATTTCCAAGACAATAACAAACTTACCCGCGTTTGTGTCCGCCATGTTGATCGAGAAAACACAAGCTAGAAAAGCGCCGCTCGTGGACACAGTTGTAACTAACCGAACAACTGATCCAATATGCAATAAGAGAGCCAAGCGGAAAACACAAAAATTTGGTTTAAAAACTCAGCTAAACGTGAATTGTTTTAATCAGTTTTACCCAAACTACGAAAGTTACTTGTTTTTTTGTCGGAAATAATGGAAAGGTCCAAGAGCTGCTTATCGAAAGGTTCGGGAATTAGCATCTCAACCACCAAAGTACGTTTAATTGATCGCTTATACGTTTTAGTTAAGCAACATTCAATGAACGTTTTTGTTTAGAAATCGTCAAAATACGACAAAGTCAAGCACGTGACAGACACAGGTAAGTTATATCAGACTTCGAGCTGCCATCGTCTAGTTTATTTATCTCTCCTTTAGGATTCAACTTGCGGAAATTTCACGAAGAACTGGATTTGGTGCAAAAAAGCTTCAGATTTCGTATGGATGAGATCTTCAAGCGAATCAAGCAATCCTTGCTCGTTTCCTTGATACTGGAAACCGCATATTTGATGCAAGAACTCCAAGAATTGGGGGGTACCCGGGCAGACGAGGCACAGTCTGACATTCCATACTTGTTACTGGACGTCCGCGACGTCGAAGAATACCAAAAAGGTCATATAACTACCAGTTACCATTTCCCTGTCACGAGACTAGCACGTGCCCTGAATTTCGAGACGCCCCAATTACTAGCTTTTGTAGGAATCCACACTCTATCCTTCGCATCTTAAGTTTTATATTAACAAATGATTCACTGTCTCCCTTAGAAAAACGTTTCTGGAAAAATCATTGTCGTCTACGACTATGACGAGATCATAGCAGCCCAATGCGCTTCCACTTTAGTACAGCGCGGGTATACTAACGTTTTCATGTTAAGCGGAGGAGCTAAAGTATGCCAAATATTAAAATAGTGTAAAAATTAATGAAACATATACAGTTTTAATAATATTTATATACAAAATTAAAGTTAAAAGCCTGTTGGTAAATTAGGTAGCCATGCAGCTATTTCCCCACGGATTATTCACCATAGACAAAACACGGTTTTCCGAAGATGATTTGCGACTTCTCATGCAAAAGTTGGGACAACTGTCATCCCGCACCCAAAGTAAGAATCTAAAACTTACTGGAGGAAAAAAGCATCAAAGTAAACATGAATAATTAACATAGATGCAGAAGTGACTACTCGCCGAAGTCCAGTTCAAGACCACACCCCCAAACGCCCTCCGTTTAAATAGAAAAGAATTGTAAACGTTTCAGGACACTTGTAAATACACTACGTATACGATTGTATTATGACAATAATTTCTTAGAGCAGCAAGGGGGATAAGGAAACGAATTTTAGCTGGGGTGTTCGGTAACTCCTAAGCAATCATGCAAAAATCTATTTGACACTGAAACTCACACAAACGCAGTATTTGGGGCATACCTGACTTCAAAATGTCAATTATAATACGTCTTACAGTACTCCTCTTTTTTTTGTTTACTTAGCCTTAATCATATTTCTTAGAGCACAATATTGGGCACAATGCTTATAAAAATAGTCTAAAATGTTACTCCGGCCTAGGTTGACATTGTACAGCAATACACTTCCCTTTTGGAAAAATGAACTCAAATAATAATAAAAAAAATTAGCCCAACCCCCAAAGTAAAAAAAGAATAAATTGCACAGGGACAAAATGCAGTCAAAAAATGGCCTTTTCATCTCTTATTCTGTAGGAATTTTGTCTCCGGAAACATTGGAACTTTTAATTTTTTTTATTTTTACTTAAAAAACAGACTAGACCTTGCAAGTGATGACCAAAATGAACCCTTCCCTTTACTTTAGAAGCTTACGAAGATTGTAATTCCCCCGAAGTTTCATAAAACGGAGAATTCTAGAAAAAAAATCCCCATAAAAATGGCAAATTAAAGACGCAAAAAAAGTTTACCGCGGGCAAATATGAATGAAAACCTTGGATGTGAGCATTTGGAAACTTTATCACAGTCTAACTAGGAGACCAAAACCCCCCCTTTGTAACTCTGAACTTGAATGAGGTCCTACATTTTGAAAAATGAAATCTTTTGAAAAAAATCTGCAAGAATCACTTTAGGTTACTCAATAAACCCTTCCCTTAAATGCCCACCCCTTTTGGTAAAGTTTGAAAAGGATAGTTTCTTTTATACTCTTGTGCAAACCTAGGCCGCTCTTAAAACCTGGTTATTTTTAACTCGACAACTCTTGCCTCTTTTACTTAACTTTCTTAAACCTAGCTTGGTAATTCTAGCAAAGAAAATACCTTAAACCTAAAATAGAAGAGCTCTGGATACTTAAGTTCCAGAAAGTCTTCTATTTGACAATACGGCGCCTTATACTTATAAAGTTATAATTAGGGGCCTTAAATTCACTTATAGTTATCACATTAAACTTAACATTAGTCCTTAATCATGCCTTAATTGGTGGTACATAATTTGTCTCTTCCTTTGAATTCCGAAAGTGTCCTAGCAAAAGAAATACAGAACGCAACCCAAAAAACGAAAAAAATATCAGCTTTTGCCATGTTAAACCCGAACCCAAATTCCTAAGTGAACGTGGTCAAGGTTATTTCAAGTTTGACGTAAGCTTAAACATAAACAACTTTCCTTATCAGCTTAACATAAGCTAGCGATTTTAAACGGCTGCAAAAAGTGCGGACAAAACTTCCCTAATTCTCACAATCAAACTGATTTTTTAAGTACCCTAAATTATTGCCCGCTTTTCTTCACTGGCTTTCGCCTTAATTCCCTGTAATAGAAAACAAAATTACGTTAGTTGATACATTTATAGCCCTCCTCTTCCCAAGATTAAAGTAACCAACAATTTAGCTACTATAGAACTTACCTAAAAGCACAACTGGCCAGTGTTTTACAGTCCATAATGCAAGGTCATACGTTCTTTCAACGGAGGAGGGAATTGATCCGAAAATCGTTTCCAGTTTTCGTCACCCACTTGGCTTTTGAACCCGTGTAAAATCTGCCATAATAATAATAATACATAAAATTAATATATGTATGAAAAAGTAAGTAAACGCTCAAAGACATCCTTTTTAGCTCCACAAATTAGTTTACAAGGGATAAAGTGTTCGTAGAAATTTTTACCCTTTGGAAACATTCTTTCAAATCAGCTTTCGGGTTGGACCATGAGGCCACGGCGTCACAAAAGAAGATGAAATCGTTAACTATTCCAGCAGGGTTAACGGTTATCATATGGCACATGCCACGAAAGGCGGAGTCTTTCTCTTCGTTGTCCCTTATATTTCTCAAGGAGAGACACCTATGGACAGAAACCACAATCTCGTATTAATAGCCTCAGGAAAACAAACTTTTTGTGGAAATGTTGAAAAATGCAAGAAAAAACATGCGCTATTACAAGCAAACAAACAACGAGAAAGAAAACTAAAGGTGAAAGCGTTACGGGAAATAAAAATAAGAAAAAAATACATGAAAATATGTTCTTGTTTAAAATCCACAAAATAAGAATAAAAAATATCTCGGAATATAAAAAATAGAAATGTTTTACAGACCACTGTCTGGCGAATTGTTGCAAAGAAGGAGCCACTTCCTGGGGGCAGACAAGACCTAAACGCCCGATCGTGATGGCTATTCAATGGTTACAAGGGTTGGGCGCATTTCGACGTTTTTTTTTTTTAAAAATGGGGGGGGGGAGGGAGAATGGACAGGTTAGAGGTTTGTGATGGTCCACGGTGATGGCCGAACGAAGTTAAGGGTGTAACCAAAGGTAATAAACCAACGGGGAGCCAAAGGAATGTAAGGTACCGAAAAAAAAAACAAGAAAAGAAACAAACAAACAAAAACAACCAATGAGAAACGTTGGAATAATAATAAGAATAATAAGAACAAACCCATAGAAAATTATGACGGAGCCATTCAAACTATGGACCAAAGAAAAAAAATGAATCTACCAGTGCAACTGAATTGGACTGGACGATCACACAATAGTAAGTAGAAAAAAATCCAAGAAACTTAGCTCCACAGAATGTTTACAGATTACTTTCAAATACGTGGAACATGGTTAGTGTTTTTAATTAAAACAATTTGGCAGGAAATAAAACAAAATAATAATAATAAATTAGTAAGGAATAATAACAGGCCAGAAGCTAGCACTTACCCGTATTTTCCAGTAGGGTTTTCGGCGTGTTGGGACGATTAATTATAGACGTGAGTTGGTTCAAAAATACTGTCACATAGGGCTGCATTTCATGGACAGCTGGAACAAGGAAAACATTCCCAAAATCCGAAAGAGTATATTTAAATTAGTTAACTAATGAGTTACCTAGCTTGACAGCAATCTCGCCAATAGCCCAAGTTGCATTATTGCACACTGAGATGAATTCTGGATTCAAATTCTGTCCCAAAATAGGTAAAAAGTCGTCTAGAACGAAAGACAAAAACAGACTTAGTATCATATTGAAGAGAATTTCAGACCATGCTTGAAAATATAAGGAATTTTCTATCGAAACTTAGGGAATAGATACTTACTAATGCAGGGATGAACGTGTTGAAAGCAAGCCTTGGTTAAATCGCCTAGTAAGGCAAAAGAAGACTGCCGTACTTCCGGCATGGGATCTTGCATGCATTGGTAGAGCAGTTGCATTATGTTAGACGACACTACCAGATGTTCCATTTGCCCATTCAAGCCTTCAGTCAGTCCCGACAATAAATCCAGCGCCACTATCATGAAATCCTTGTCCGGGGCTTCAAACTGCTCGGGCTGCTGCAAATTAGCCTAAAATACCCGTCAATGCATCGACTTTCTCGTTGGAAGAGGCTTTCTAGTACGTACTATGTGCTGGTTGAGGGTCTGTTCCACTAAAGATACGCATCTTCGATACACCGGTTCAGAGTAGGGCAGGAAACCAGATTGCAAGGCTGTAGCCACACTCGATAAGCACTACGAAAGAACACAAAAAGATCTGTATAACCCCACTTTCAACTAAAGAAACCGAGTTTTACTTCTAGGAGCGGAAACAGATCCTTATCTTCGTCTTTAAGGACGTTCCATTTACTGATTAAAGGTGGCATTAGCAAGTTGATGTATTCAGGCTTGTTCAAGTGATGTCCCACGGAATCAGCCAATGTCCCAATGGCATCGTAAAGGATCAACAAATTCTTGTACTAAACAAAAGAAAATCCATTTTAGTGTAGCTTTACAGACTAAGTTTGAGATGGTAAATTGCTACCTGATATTTGCTGAAGGCAAAAACCAACGTTTCCAGAATGAATCCCAAATAAGGTACCAGCTCGGTGCAAGCTTCCTCTTCTAAAGTGGCGAATGCCGAGCATGCTGCTTCCTGGACACGTTTGTTCGCATCCAAGACACGTTTCAGCAACTAGAGGACGTTTAAAGTCAGTTAGTGTCCACCTTTTATAGCCTTTGTAAAGCACGCTAGGCTTACTTCTGTCATTAAGGGCTTCAGGAACATGTCGTGTGGCTGGCCAACCACCCAATGCGAATACCGACTCAAGGTCCAGCACGTTATAGCACGAACTAAAGCTTTTTTATCCGATAAGCAGTTGACAAGGTAGGGCACCAGTTCTTGCAAGTGAGGAATCATTCCACTCATACAACCTATTGTCAAAAAGAAATGCATAAATAAATTAACGTTAGCAATTTGAAGAGATTTTTAAAGAGAAAGATGATCTTTTAATTGACTAAAAAATAGAAAAATTTCAATGAGGTAATTTACCCTCAGCTATGGCACCCAGAGCCAGAATTCCAGACTCTTTGACTTCCCATTCTTGGTGAAACAGGGTTTCCTTCAATATTGGCAACAACACGGGCAGTAAATCGTCTCTGAAAACATTGGCTAAAACGTCTAAGGCAGCTGCACTGCATTTGCCTGTAAATAAAAGAAAATATAATCCAATACAACCTCATCCAAAAACAAATATTTTATTAAAATTTCAGCTTAATAATTAAAGAATACTAGGAAATAATTGTATAGTTTATCAAAGTAATACAGATTAATAAAGTGAGAATGTAAGGTAATAAAAAAAGTTCCGGTACCGGGAATCGAACCCGGGCCTGCTGGGTGAGAGCCAGCTATCCTAACCACTAGACCATACCGGAGTTGCTAGTCCACAGCCCGTTGCAATACTTAACGGGCCAGTGAAGGGTTAAAGGGCACTAGCCAAAAATCTACTTCATCTTAACCATACGAGTGAAACTCTAGTTTCTAACGACATGTGTCTTTTTCATCCTACTAGATTAGTAATTGATTTTTTCGTTATTGCACAAGACATTACGATAGATTTAAACCAGGCGATATTGCCATTGGCTGGCCGCGTCACGTGGTTTGTGACATAATGAACTGTCCCCTTCTGTTCGTGCTCTATGGACTCTTTGTTATGTATACTGTAAGATAAACTAAAGTAGACTAGTCTAAATTTAAAACAAAGTTCATTTTTCTTCGAATAACGTGAGCTATAAGGATCTATTCAATCCGAACATGTAGTTGTGGTAGCTATAGCCCTTTAAGGAAGGCCTTGGAACAAAAACGGTTGCAAACTTACGTAGATTCCAATCAGATAAAGCTTCGTCCGAGTCCATTCCATCATCATCATCCTCGTCGTCACTAGTGAGGGCTGGCTCGCCGTTTTCACCGGTGCCTCCATCGGAACCAATACTGTGCCGTATTTGATGAGTGCGGGATTTGTGGAAACGTGGACGAATATCTTGCTCTCGGTCTGGAATCATTTCATCTTCCTCCACGTCGCCCTTTTGAAAGCGAAAGGGACGGATAAGCATTAAATCAGTAATTTATTGGTAAATTGGTACTTCTATAAACGGAAGGAAATTCAAGTAAGAAACTAAGTTTGGTTTACTTTGAGTAGGATGACATCAATTTCAGAGTAGCGCATTCCTCGCACTAGAACGGGCACTAATTTCGGCAAGTTTGGAGCCAAAACGTCCCGACAAATAGTATGCTCAGCCAAAGACAGCCAAAACTCACAAGCTTCCAGAGCCACATTCTCATTTTGATCTTGGGTACGATGTAGCATGTACTGAAATTAAAACAAAGATGTGCTTTTTAAAGGTTGCTTCTTTTGCTGTACCAATCAAGGTTAACTTACGTCAATAATATTGTGCATGTGAGGCATCAATCGATCCATTCGTACATCCAGAAGCATGACCAAGGCCCGGCAGACATTCTTCCTTACTTCTGGGTCCTCATCCGAAGCCAAATGGAACAAACTCTATCCATACAAGAATAAATTTAAAAAAAAATTATACTTTCTCTAAGGAGAAATGATGGATTTTCTTACCTGTAGAAAATTGTCAATGTGGACCATTAATGCTTGGGCGCGGCCAATAATAAACTGATTGACACAAGCAATGGCGTGAGATCTAATTTTAGGACTTGAATGTTGGAAAAACTGGATGAACTTGGGAATGAGGACGTTCAAAGGTCTATTCAAGGCGTCAGTGTCCAAAAGTTCGGCCGAGTCTTCACAAATCTTCTGCAAAGCTCCAAACGCTCCCTGAATAAACCGAAAAGCAAGACAAGATTAGCCCTTAGAGAACTCAAAACGAAAAAGTAGTTTTAGAAGCTTACTTCGCAGACGTGATAGTCTTGGGAGTCGAGCAGTTCACAAAGCTTAGGTAGAAGTTGAGGCCAATTGGTCAGTTCACCTCTGGAAGCAATCGTCGTAATCAGAATGCCCACAGTAGCCCGAATTAAAGGCGATGGATCGCCAACAGCTGAAAGGCATTCGCTCTTGATGAACTCTGCTACCGGGGCGGGAAATTTGTGAAAATGTGCCTTAACATTGTTCTTGAGGATCAAGCCACTTAAAGAGCGAGTCGGTTCATCTTCTGATGTCAACTTCGTCAAAACGAAGATCAAGTAACTGTTGAAATCGGGGTACTTGTTCAACTCCTCCAATTTCTACAACCAAAAAGGGACAAGTTACGTAACCTAACAAGGACTCAATACCGGATGGAAAAACGGCAACAAAAAGCGCTGGGTTGCCCCAAACTAGGAATCCGTTCATAAACTGACAATTTTTCAATTCAAACTCCAAAAACCTTTTAAAACCACTTTACCTGCTGGACTGTTCGCTGCGTAGCTGTGTCTGGCGACTGGGATTCCTTTAATAACTGCAAAATTTGCAATAATCCTTCGTGCTCAGGTTGCCACGCCATTTTTCACGACTGTGTAATGCTTTCGACTCTTGGACTGGGGGGATTCAATGTTCAATGTGTCCGTGTGGTGGCGCGGCAGGTCTGGGGAAATTTCCGAGGCTGATTTGAAAATGAAAAACTGACGCCCAAGTCATATATAAACATTTATTTCGCTTTCTAATCACGTATGAGAAACAACACACATGATGGAGTTCCTCCTGCTCTCCGGTAAATGTGCCCATACATTACAGCGCTGTAACTGGACTGTTTTTTGCCTTAGTTTTAATTTTATGTTTTTGTCAGTTGGATTTTTTTAAACTTGCTTTTGTCTCATCCCTGTTTGTCTCTTTTTTTCCTGCTACCCACATCTAGCACGAATTTCTTGTGTATGTCTCTGCTTTGAAATGTTTGTCAGGTGTAACGTAAACAAATACAAAAAAATAGCGCGTATACGCGGGGCATAAGGGGCTCTATATTACAAACTTCTGGCGAGACAGAAATTCATGAAAGGAATAACAGGGCACAATTCCTGTAATACAGCGAGCCATGTCAATTTCAAATTCTTCCTCATGTCTGCATTTCTTTCTCCACCACGAAGTTGTGAGCAAATCACAACGCGCCTTCCACTTGCACACGAAAACCCCATTACCTTTTCAAAAGGGTTTTTCTTGGCTTTAGTTTCTTAAAATTACGCAGTTCGCAAGTTCCAAACCCCCTCGCCGAATCCAAAATTGTGACAAGTTGATAGATCCAAGTTGGTTTTTTCCAAAACGATATTGTTGTCCCTTTTTTAGTTTCTTTGTACAACAACACCGACTTGCTTCCAACCCCCAAATCAAACCCAAGAAAAAAAAACATAAAAAAATCCAGAAAAAATCCCATTGGTTTCTGTCCGATCCATACACAAACAAAAAGGAAACAAAACTGTTCCTTTCTTTGCCGCGTTAAAGCACGCAACACAAGAAAATCATAAAAAGAGGGCTGCCTCCAACGGTACACCATCACAGCAACAAAATAAAAGTCGACCACCTTTTAAATCCGCTGTTCTTTCCGTTTATCATCTTTCCCCAAAACTGTCACCAGGTCCCACCATTATTTAAAAATTACGTACTGTTCACTACACCTTGCATTCCATTTTCAATTCACAGATATGTCCCCAATTTTTCCCGGTTTTTCTAGTTTTTTTGGAAACTCCTCTCCACTTAGTTAGCAGCTTTTGTGTCGGATAACGATGACTGTTGTTTTTCTACCTATTCCCTTACCCCCCAAAAGCACACACAGTGGTGGGGGAGGAGTCAGCACTTGTTGTCCGGACTGGCTGTACATAAATAGAGCGCTCGGGCCAAAACAGCCGCCACGCCTTGGTCCATAATTTGTGACATGACCAGCGCCAACAACCGCGGTTCCAGTTTCCCCACTAGCGGTCGACACTCGGGGTGCTGTGCCACATAGTACAAGATATGCGCGGCCCGGCGCAGCATGTCTAAGGAGGTGCCCATCGACTCGGGCGCTTCTCTCAGCGCTTGGAGGCCGTGTTGTGAGGCCACGGCTAAGGCGGAGGCTTCCGCTTGCTCGATAAACGCCACCAACAAAGCGAGCGTGTTCCCCGAGTGGGCCAAGACATGCGCCATCCCGGAATCGGCCGCCGCCAAGTAAAAGAGCACGTTGATGGCGAACTCGCGCAACACTTGGTCCTCTGTCCGGCAGATGGATCTGCCGCACAGCGCCACCAATTTTTCCAGCCGTTCAAACGGAGGCGTGGCTAAAATCAAATCCGTGTTGGCTTCCGTCACGCAAAGTTTGCAAAGCGCCTCCAAACTCAGCCGCTGCCACGAAACGAGGGACAACGAATACGGGCCGTAGGCCTGTAAAGGATCCTGCGCTTGCGCAGAGGAACACACAGCGTAATGCAAGAGGCCGTCCAAGATTGGACGCGCGATTTCCTCCGGATAAAGCGATAAATCCAATTGCCCGCTAATGTTGGCCAAAATGACCAAGACGTGCTCGCGGAGGACGATTAAGGCGTCCCACCACCATTCGGGTTCGTGTAAACTAGTACACGAGTCGCTGTAGTCCAACTCGTCCTCCCGGTCGTAGTTTCGTTGCTTGGTGGAGCGCAAGGGATGCTCGTGATGTAAGAGGAGGAGCTTGCCCGCCAGGTTTAAAAAGGCCGCGTTCCGGGAGAAACTGGCCTCGTTCCCTGGCACGAACGTCAAGTTCCGCAGGATAGTGGCGATGCACAAACACCGTTTGGCGAGCGATTCCTGCGTATCCGTATAAAGGTACAGCGATGCTTCGTCGCGCATCAGACACTCGTCTTCGTACTCTTCGACGCGTCTGCGCTTGAGCACGCCGTGCGGGTCCCGGATTCGCTCCAAGACCGCCGGAGCCAGGCCGCCTTCCTCCCGCGGGGCCTGATCGGCCTCTTCAATCTCCATGTCCGTGACAAGCTCATCCGATTTGGATGGAATGGCCTCCACGGCCGCTTCTTCTGCACTTGCGCTGTGGAGAACTTCACTACTGGATCCATCCAAAGGTTCTTTCTTAATTCGGGACAAAACGTCCGCTAAAGAGCGCGTTTTCTTGACGCAATTTCTCTTGGCGCCCAGGGAAAAGCCCGGTTTCTTGATACTGTTCTCGTGACTGGCCGCCGAACTCGGGGAAGATGAACCTAACGTACTCTGACTATCTTGCCCTGTTTCTTCCTCGTCGACTTCGCCCTCTGCTTTACTTTTGTTTTTGGTTTTCCCACGGAGAATGCGGACAAAGGGCACCAAGCCCAACTCCGCGTCAAATTTGGTCCGAATGTGACTTAAATCGTCCACGACCAGGTCGCTCACGACGAACGTTTTCTTTTCAAACACGTCCCAAGCTTTCACTCGGTCCGACACGAAAATGTCGTCTTCGCGTGGCACTATTTTAATGCTGCGATGCTGCCGCGCACTCCAGGGTGCGTAAGGCTGCTCCAGAACGAGCGTCTTGTCCCCGACTAAATCTGCGGCCCGGATCTGACCCATGTCCGACTCGGCGGAATCCGGTTCTTCCACTGGGTTGCTGCTGTCATCCTCGCCGGGGGCCACCACCACTTTCCCTCGCCTTCGCACTGGTGTCCTCTGCCACCACAACTCACCGCTGCCATTTTGGCTGGCACTGTTCGCCCCGCCACTCTTTTTGCTCTCCAACAGCGAGGCGGCGTGGTTCCACTCCATGTCCTCGAGAATGCCGAACATGTCATACAAGGTACGCCGGAAATGCTCCAAGAGGACTTCCAAGAGGCCTGGCAGGTAATTGAGCCCAAAGTATGCCACAGACGAGTCGTCAAAGAGTAAGATGTTGAGCGTGTCTAGCGCCCACGTGGTTTCCGCCAGCAAACCCGACTTGAGGGCGAGGAACACGCGCCAGGGATCCACAGGTGCGACGTCACTCTTGTTCAGCCGTCGCCGCTTCACCAAGACAGGTGTTATGGCTTCTATGCTGTCCACGGGAAACATGGGGACAGGTTTACTGACCCCGTACGAGCTCATCATCTGACCCATAGGACCCTGAGACGGAATAAAAAAAATAGATAAACCGGAGCTTTAGAACCCATCAAACTTGACATAATAGCACTCCCAAGACAATGTAGCACAAGAGAGTTATTACGACAATTCCAAGTACCTTGGTAGCTGGAGAGGGGGCCATTTGATAGCCTTTGGAATCCGGTCGGAAAGGTGGACGGGATCCTTGCCCTCGCATGGGTCCACCCATGTTCACATTCCAAGTATTTTGACCCTATTTCATGCAACAAATTCATTAAAATTCCCGTAATGGCATGAATTATTAATACTATTCTAATTAATCATGAGTTCAATTAACTAGCATTAGTTTTCATTTGAAGGTAAGGGTGAAAACCCGGAAGGTAGGAAAGGACATTCATACTTGTTGAGGTGGATAAGTTTGTGAAGACTGCTGCTGTTGTTGCTGCTGCTGGGCTTGGTAACGCTGCTGTTGCTCCGCCCATTGGCTGGGCTGCATGGGCCGCGCGGGCGAAGATGCTTGAGGGGGAGGAGCAGGTGGCCCCGCTGCTTGAGCCCAAGGAGGCGGGGTCGGTTGAGGCCCAGTAGGCGGGGCAGGACCTGGACTGGAACCTTGGGGAGGGTATTGCGGGGATCCATACGGACTACCGCCTCTCCAGGCTTCACTTGGATTGAAAGGCGCACCATACATGTACCCACTCCCATTCCCACGGTCTAGAGAAGCGATTTCATTCAATATTTTCTCTTCAATCATGTACTTCTTTCTTATCTCTTTCACAAGACCACTATTCCATCAATCCATATCAACATCATTTTGTATGGACATGTTAATAACGTAGGAATTACTGCCACGTAAATTTGGTCTTAATTGCTCATCCACTACTGCTTATTTAATTGCCAATTTACTTCATTATCTCTGTATAATATAGTATAGCTATGCTATCTTAGCTGTCAGAAAACGGTAATAATACAATTTTCCCTTTAATGTCTCTTAAAGGACAACAGCCTCCAAATCACATATTGAGATTTGGATGGATCCTTTATTGTACACATTATTCTAAGAACAGGGAATTTTTTCAAGTATTTCTGAGTAGCCGTTCCCGAGTTATTGACTTGCGAAGGTTCACCAAAGCTGTGTCAGAGGGCCACGTGACCGCGCGGGGGCCAAAAGCAAAAATTCCCGATTTGAATGTTAGATGTCTCATTTCTTAATATCTCAGACATTTTTCGCGAATGATAAAAAGAAACACGTAATCGGAAAGTCAATGTTACTCTTTTTTAAGACAAAATTGGTTTTTGGTGGCTACTGTCCATTAAGGCTCCCGTATACCTTAGCTTATTGATAGGAACAATTCACAGATGGCACTGGTAGTTTTTGTTGTTTTGCGAAAGACTTGCGTCAGAAAGTAAGAAAATAAATAGACAGCTAATTGCGGGCCAAGTTTCGTCGTTTGTTTTGCTTCTGAAAAGTACGATTTGTTACCACAGTCTGCTGTAGCCGCACAATGTACCAAATCAAGTCGTCAAACTTTCGGAACAAGATTTCTCGAAAGCGGCTTGTCAGATTTGAAAACTATCTAATGCAAAAATTTTCTTTTGTTAGCAGCAAGTGCCGAAATTTCCCATGCTAACTGCCTATACCGAGCTAAGGTATACGGGAGCCTTAAGTCTTAATTTTCACTAAACAACTATCATTAAGACAGCTCCACAGTTATTTTCTACTAACTACGAATAAAATCGGGTTTGCTTGAATTATTTTTCCAGGAAAGGTAAAGTTGTAAGTGCAATATTTACCGTAGGCTGGTCTGGGTTGACCATACGGTGCAAAAGGCGGCTGCTGCTGCGGCGGTTGGCCTCCAGGCTGCTGCTGAGGATTAGGTGGTCTTGGAGTCCCTCCTGCAGGGGGCGGTACATTCCCTTTAACAGGGGATTGGATAGCCATAAACGGCGACTGGCTTGGGGGCGTTCCGGGTGCAGGAATCGGTCCAGGATAACCCTACAACAAATACGGTTATTTTTATCCATATTTCCTCCCTGCTTGCAGACGATTTTGTAGACATATACGTCGAAACAACACAAAATGCCCCTTCTCCCATAAAAAAATCCAAGGAAAGTTGGTCAAATTCTTTCGTTTTTTAAACAATGCCTTCTTTTGCGTTTTTAAGAAAGAGAAACAATAATGTCGTAATAAAAACGCTTCTACTTGATCCCGATCAAAGATACTACTACTACAAAACCAAGGCATAATCAACAAATCCCGACAAAAAGCCATGCAAGATTGTTAATTCGATCGTTTGGTAATGTTCTACGCGCCAAAAGCCAAACAAGGACAAGACATAAAGGCATACTTGGACAGCATTGTGGTTGTCGGCTAGTTGCTGAACCAAGGGACTCTTGTTGCTGCTAGTGTGGCTAGTACTGCTGGCGCTAGGGTTGTTGCTGTTCATACTCATGAGGTTACCGGAGCCCTGGGAGGGCGGGGAGGCCAGCAATTGGCGCAAACCCGTCCGCTGCCCAACCAAGACACGCGAACGCAAAAATGCAAATTAACAAAAACAAACCATGCACGGGTCAGAGTCAGCCACAAAATCATAAACAAAAAATGGTTAACAACTGCCTCTTCAAAAAGCGGCAACTCAATTCAAAGCATCAGTTGTCATGCGTCGCGCATGCGCACGTTAAAAAAAATCCGTGTGCGAATATCAAACAAAAACTCCCCCTCCTAAACAGCGAAAGGAGGGGGAAAACTTGAACAGAAGAGTAAAAAAGAGGGGAAAGAAGATCCATACCTGGTAAGGGTCTTGCTGGTAGACATCTTGGGGTGGGTACGGCGCTTGCGCGTTCCCAGTACCCGGTCCTGACGTCGGAATTTGGTTACTGGCGGCTGAAAGTGTCGGTGGAGGCGGTTGAGAGCCTGCACCGCTGGGCGGTCCCGCTGTGGGCGGAGCCGGACTAGCCGCCGCAGGTGGCATGGGGGCGGGACTGGCTGGCGGCCTCGAAGCGGGCGACGAAGGCTGGGGTAAATGTCCCGGCGGCTGAAGAGATTGTTGCGGCTGAGGGAGTCCTTGGTTCAACCCCGGTGGCGGCTGAGGTGGTTGTTGAGGCTGTTGCTGCTGTTGTGAAGGCGGATTAGGAGCATTAGGCGGCGCTGGTGACGACGATGGAGCTGGACTAGGCGCTGCCTGGGGCGGCGGTCGAGCCCCAGGGGCAGGACCAGCAGCGTTACTGTACTGGGTTCCGCCATAGCGGCCGTAAGGATCTGGCCCCGCACCGGAGCCGGGTGGTGCACTAATTGGAGGTGGATGAGGCGGCGGCGGACCTGGGGGCGGTGCATACATGCGTTCTTCTTGAGTGGGGTAAGGCGGATACACCGTGCGCGGTGGCGGAGGGTAGCCTGGTGCGGGCGGGTAGGCTTGGTTTTGTTGGGGGGCAGGGGGGCCAGTCGGAGGACCGTGTGACAGTTGGGGAGCAGCCGCGTTGGGTGGCGGAGCCGGATGTTGTTGTTGAGGTGGATGCTGAGGCGGAGGAGGAGGGCCCCCTTGAATGGGACCTGATTGACCCGGGTACTCGTGATTGACAGGTCCGGGCCCATAATAGGGTCCTTGCGAAGGGGTGGGGCCATAACCCGACGGCATGCCTTAAAAAAAAAAAATTTATTAATGTTTGTATGTTTCAACCGTTAAGGGGAGACAACCGGTCACAAAGTGAGATTACGGTGATGCAGGGAAAATGTGAAGAAATCGTTCAAAAGAATTTATGGAATAAAGAGATACTTGAACGGAACAACAGAAGAAAAAAAAGCTGCAAAAATATGCAATTAAGTTAAAGGTGGGGGGAAATCAAGATAATTTACTGAATAAAGTTAACAAACCGAGAGAAACAAAGAACAAAAGCACAAATAGAAATGGACAAAAGAAAATGCCACTTAGAGAAAATCGAGAAAAACAGGAGAAATAATTCTAAAAATGCGTGGTGTTTACCTGGTGGTCGGCCAGGCATGTTGTTGGCATACATATTAGGGTAATTGTTATTCATCGCTTGACGTGAATACGCGCCTCCACCTTGGTGATCTTCAAAGGGATTGGAAAGAGCTACATTTTCACTCATATTGGCTACAAAGAAACGAAAAGTCAGGAAGCAAACATAAATTGTGGGGGAAAAGAAACAATATCTTTCCTTGGCTCGCATCATGCAAGCCCCTCCCATATGTAGTCACATGACTGACAACAACCTTGCCCATGTCTGCGTGAACGCGCTAATCCGATTTATGCCAACAAGTTCCAAGAATAGCCTTTTAATGATGTGAAACTATTTCTCCGCAAACCCTCAACATTTACCCATTTTAAAATAAAACTTTTTTTTATGTAAAAGACAAATATATAGCTAATCATGTACGCAAAATCTCTGGAAAAACATACTGCCAACGATCCTGCATAATTGAAAAATTGAAAATGCTAATTCTTCCTTTTTACTGAAATGTACGCAGTAATTAAAAGTTAGGGAAATAAAACCATCAAAAATACGAACCAAAAAAATCAACAAAATTTGCATATGATCAAATAAGTAATATACCTTGTTGGGGCGGTCCTCGATGCATCATAGGCGTTCCATATTCACCTGAAGGGTATCCATAGTACCCATCCATGGCACTGGATCCGCCCGTGGGGAATGAATCTTGCGAATTGGACGATCCTACACACACAAACGGTCAGTTAATCGCTTGTTTTATCATTCTTTTCGTTCTGCATCCTATGTTTTGTCTTTGTTCGGTGTTTTCTTTCATTGACCTTCCTTGTTTTAAGAAACCCTTTTAGACTCGAGTTTCCGAGGAATTGGGAGTAAAGTGCTCTTGCGTGATTTACCTGGTGACGGCACGGAAATGCCTTTGTTGCCCTTCTTTTTGGTGGAAGATTCCACTTGATTGATGATGGGCTGGGGGTCGATGCCTCCACGATCATACTTGCATTCCCAGGGCAATAAATTCTTGGTATAATGTTTGCGTAAGGTATATGCGGCACTGGAACTGGCTCCGATGCCTAAAATCCCCGCTATATCCTTCCAGGCTTTATTTTTCGTCACCTATGGAAATCGGGAGCCATCAGTTATACTTTTCCTCTCCCCAGGACCACAAAATAAAAAATAAACAAAACCAAATAAAACAGGAAATACCTCGACGAATCCACCTCGCTCGCGAACCAAATGATAAAGTCGATAGAGATCCAAGGGATTTTTAGAAATGGTAGGACACGCCGTTATGGGCGCTCCTTTATCTTCCATAAAACGCAACAATCGGTCCAAAAACACGCGCCGGTCTGGATTGTCATCAAATTCATATAACCGACTTAAACTATCCCCAGATCCGCTCTTCTACACGCGCCCCACCGAAAAAAAACAGACAAGACTATTAGTGTCTACCCAAGATTACTAGTTCATGGTTGAAATTCCCAATCGTGTGCATTGGCTAATGGTCAATTAAGCATTCGAATTACCCCCCACCAAAAAAGGGGGTAACAAAAGCTACTTAGTCTCATTAGCGATTTTACAATAAATATGTTATGCCTAAACCTTTTTTTGAGCCCCAAAGGATCAGTTGGAAATTAAAAACAAAATAATAAAACGTGCAGAATTTTAGACTGCAAGCAAGAAAAAAGGAGAAAAAATAAAAACATGCCCAAAAAAGTTGGTCCACATGTAAAATAGAGTACGTGTAAGCACCTTATGTTTGTAGGGATCGGTGCCGGTCGTGTGGTTGAATACCTGCAACACGTGGGAGAGACAAATAAATAGAGAACGCTCCCAGAATCACCCAGAACGCAAATAATTTTTTTTTCAAAGACTCAAAGGCACGCCCCTTTGACGAGCCCATGCGTTTGTTCCACGCATCCACATACAAGAAGAAGATACACACCCTTATTTTCGAAACCTCAAGTAAATCAGGCAAAATTGTACATATTTTATTGTGTTTTCCCTCTCCCAAAGGGAAAAAAAGTGTCGGAAATAGCATGCAATCTCTTTAGTAATGTAATTAATGACCCAACTTTTGTCCCCCCTACCAAGAGAACTTCTTTCTCTTTCTTCCCCTCTTTTAGTTTACAAGTAAAGAGAGACTAATTTACTGAGGAAGTATACAAAGTTAAATAACTGGAAACATGGTGTGAAACTTACGGGTGAAGCTGGAGCTCGACTCCAATTGCCTTGATTGCCAGGGCTGTTCAAATCGGCGTAATCTTCCTGCGCGCTCCCAGTCATGGAAGCTGCGCCGGGAGAGGGAACAGTAGATTGGGGAGTGGTTGGGTGTGACTGCGACTGGGAAGGTGGCGGAGGGGCGTGGCCATGGCTCATGGAGGATGGCATGCTGGTTCCTGACGCGTTATCCTTGCGTGATCGCGGTGTGGATGGAGCTTCATCACCCGACGCTGAAAATAACAATGCGATAATTAATACCAATTAACTCATTTCTACTAAAAACTGTTTTAACCTGAACTAGGCCTACGAATTCTTTGGTCTGTATTTTTAGAAGGAAATGATTGTTTGGAAAATTAGAACGGAATCGTAAAATTCCCATTTCTTCAGATTAAAAGCTTTTTGACTTTCGTGAGACATAAAGGATAACATTTTAGTCAATTATAGTTACGATTGTAACTAATGATCATTTCAGAGCATTGTAACTAATGATCATTTCAGAATGCTGTTTCCGTAAAGGCATTGGATTTGAATACGTTACAACTTTAGGAAGGAAAATGAAGAATTTGAATTGTTTTCAGTTTTGACGAGACAGGTTATGTTACCTGCAGACGCATTGGAGAGGGTTGATTGCTGGGAAGCTTCGTCTAAAGCAGCGCCGTCAGGTCCAGTGGTCACTAATGAAGTAACTGGACCTCCTCCCATACCTAACAACGACCAAGTTATGATTACAAGACAAAACTCCTTCCTTTAAGGCTAAAGTTACCAGGAGAAGACGCAGCTGGAGGGTGTTGGCCGTGCGACGCCATATTGGGCGACAGCATACCCGTGCTGAACGCCATCATTGGGGGCGGACCCTGTCCTTGGGGGTGTCCATGTGGGGGTGGTTGGGGAGGTTGTCCACCAGGTCCTGGTCCTGGTGGATGCCCATATCCACCCATTTTCTGCTGCAAATGTTGTTTCAGATACGGATGAGGGGGTGTATGAGGTCGCGGAGCTTGTTGCGCAGGCGTAGGCGGGCCTGAACCCATCATAGCTTGCTGATGCGAAGGAGGTGGTGGCGGTGGACCCACTCCTTTCCCAGGCGGCATTGAACCTAGTCCAGTCGGTGGTCCCGGAACTCCCCAACCCTTTAGAATTGACAAAAAATCATTCAAATTTATTCGCTCTTAAATCATTCACTCTGAAGCCTTTATTTTTCGTTACTTGTTGAGGTGGGTACTGGCTGACAGGCGGCCCAGGATAAGGCGGATACTGTTGTATGGGTCGATTCGGGTACGGACCCCCCGGTTGCGGGTGCGCCTGGGCAGAACTGGGCGGCGCTATTGTTCCTGGTCCTTGCGGCTGGGGCGGTCCTGGTGACGGTGACGGCGTGCCTTGGGAAGGACTCCCCATCGGAGGCTGATTTGGATACCCTGCCGGAACGCCACCCGAAGGATATCCCGAGGAAGGAGGGCGGGGCATATAAGCGCCTGCGCCAGATGACCCTGTAGGCGGGTACTGTCCTGGAGGCGGGTACGGTGACAATCCGGGGTGTCCTGGAGCCATTTTATTGGCATACACGCCCATATGTGGCGGTGGTGGCATCGACGATTGATACGGGCCTGTTTAATACAAGAGAAAATGGTTTCAAAATCTAGTTTCAAGGCACTTCCTAAATGTGCGCTCGAGTTTACTTTGGGTAGCCATTGGAGACTGACTCATGCGAGGAGGTTGACCACTGCTGTCCGACTGGCTACTGGAAGGTCTCGGTGGCATAGGCAAATTCCCTTGTCCTAGAAAAACGTGCATTCCTTAAGCTCTTACGATTCACTCCAATACTATCACGCAATGTTGTGGGGTTTTCTTTTTTTAGCGTCAAAACCGTTGTCTTCTTGTATTTTTGGCCTGCCCTAGTGTCCCAAACCTTGCAAAGACTAGCCAAGAAAATCCTCGTTAAAAAAAGGAAAAGAAAGACGGCGTTCCTTGACAGTGTGGGGTATAAATATGTCTCAGTTTGAGTTGAGAAGATAGAAAAAGAGGGCTTTCCCCAAGGTCACCGTGTGGGATGCATATGAGCTCTCCCACCGATCTCCTGATTTTTCCCCACCTTTTTACTCTCCTCTCCTTCTCTTTTCCCTTTTTCCAATCTTCGTGCTTTCGGTCTTCTATTTTCTTTCTTGCTTCTCAAGATCTGTAAAAAGATCCCTATCCTTGTTTTCTTTTCTCGCTTGCATACATTATAATAAGTACAAACAATAGATAAACTTACGAACGACACGTTTTGCATAATCTATTATGTCAAGATTCCAGCCGGAAAAAAAACTTACCAATAGCCGGGGACATGGACCGCGAGTTGGAGCCAGTGGAACCAGTCGGCGAAGGGGCGGGGCGAACCACAGTGGGCGTGGCGATCGAGTTCTGCGATTGTTGCTGGGCCTGTGACGGTTGCGGAGGGGGCGGCAAACTATTGTTGGACGTGGACACGGACGAGCCCAGCGGTGGCGCAATATTATTCGGGGCGGGGCTTCCCCGTCCACTTAAATTGGGCGTGGCATTCAACGCTCCGCTGTTAGTACTCTCGATTGGCTCCTACAAAAAAAGAAACGAAAATTGCAAGAATGAAAAAACCCACCTTCTATTTATCTTTGCGCTTTGTCATTGTCACACGTATAAAACCTTCATCCATCACATTAACTTGGCTCTCCAACAATAAAAAAAAACTCGTTTAGCAACAATGAAAGAGAAAGGCAACATAATTTGCTAAAATTCAAAAACCAATAACCCGCCTAATGGTAACTCGCGTAGAGAAATGTTAGAGACTTTCGGCTTGCCAAAGAAACAAGTCTATATACATTCCACCTTCGACCTTCCCATTCCTTATCTCTTCCCCCACTCCCCCTAACCTCCTCGCTCTCATTATTGACACCATTTTTCCTTTGCCGACAAGAAAAGGTACACACATAAAACCCACGTGGTATGAACTGCCGGTGCCGAGTCTCAACATTGTAAATTTTACACACTTTGTATTCCAGTAATGAACAACTTCTTCCTCCTAATGAATCACCCATCCAGCAGGAACCTTCTTTTCCCCCTTCGCACTCCCTTACTCTGCTTCCCCAAGGCTCATTTTCAAAAGGATTCTTTCCAAAATTCACAAGTAAAAAGGTGTCTACTCACATATTTCGCCAACAAAAATAACGCAAATAATTCACTTTTGTTCCCGAACTCAAAACGTTATATGTTTTACCGCAGCTAACGCCACATCAAAGTTCTAAGTCTATCGTTGTCGGTAGCTCCACGTATATATCCTAAGCACCAGCTTGAAAGGCTCTCCCAGTCCAGGGAACGAAACGAAACGAACGGAACGGACCCAACCAACACACGTCCCACGAACACGAAAGGAAGGCACATGCAAAAGGATGTAATAAGAATGGGCGAACGGAAAGAGAGGGAGCCGGGAAAGCGCTGCGAGTTGCGGGCTTACAAGGGGGATGGGGGAGGTAAGGGGAGTGAGGGATGGTAGAAGGGAAGGTTGATAGAACCGGGAGAGTAAATAACGAACCGGGGCAAAAGGGAGGAAGGCGCGGATAATTATCCCGGGCCAAAAGGAAAAACGGCATTCCGCAAGCAGATGATGGGAGCAAAGAAAACGAGGGGAAAACCGAGGGACCAGGGGAGGGGTTTTGTGGTTGGCCTGGTGGATTCAAACTTACTCGCGCCTTTCCCCCCTTTTCCCGCCAAAACTCTGCAACTATGAAGTTCGCAACTATGAAATTGTACGTCCCCCGGACGAAAATAACTTCAAAATGTTCCCGGATGACGTGTCTTCTTTTTTATTGTGCTTGAATTTTGTTTAGAGTTTTGGAGGGGGCAAAAAAGACAGCACTTTTGTGTATTTTTCCTTTCCGTTCCTTTTTTTTCTCACTATTACTATCTTTTCCCCGTATACTTTGCTTCCAAGCATTCGGCGCCAGCCTGGCCTGGCACAGCCACTATAATACCTTCCCTCGCTTTGGCGTTCAACGGCCCGAAATGCCCATCGGGCGTTGAGCACTGCTAACGCAGCTAAGGTTTTGGTCTATCGACCCAAAACGCCCCGGCCAGCCAACCCATCCAGCGCATCGCATACGCCATGCCATGCACATATACACAACCATCCCCTTCTCTCTCTCTTTCTTACACACACACACACATCCATGCAGAGAGAAGACGAGGGGAATTAGGCAGCGAACAACGAGAAAGCGGGCGTGGCTTTCCCCTCAACTCAGCGGCTGCGGCCATTGCGAAAGAGGCGGAGTCTAAAACCTTGGGGACCTGAAAAATCTAGTACCTCAATTGCTTTGGTTCCACGAACGAAGACACCTTTCTTATACGATCCTTTTCATCCTACATTTTCTCGCCGGGTTCTTTATTTTTTTGTTTTTTTAACATTCAAAAAAGGCGCCTTTATCTCAGACAACAAATACGAGCGAAAACTAGATGTCCTAAAGACTGAAAATTAGGTGGGAAGACCTAAAAGAAAGTCCCCATGTTGGGTTCAAAGAAGAAAACTTGCTTTGATCATTACCTCTCGACTACTTTGCAGGCCTTGTTTTAATTTTATTTGTATGGTACGACTCCTAAACGTCCAAAAAACGAAAAGTATCAGCAAGGCGTGACATTCCTTTACATTCTAGAAGATCTTTCTTTAAGGTGGGTGGCTGGTGCACGGGGTAAGGGGGAAGATTGGAAGCAAAATAAACTTACAGACTGCATCATGAAAGAAATAGAGTCGAAGGCTACATTAAGTGCTTATTTACATTTACTTGACCAAACAGAGCGATGGCAGTGGATAAGTGCTATTAAGAATTTCCGGAGAAAGAGTCCAAAGGCAGGTCAATTTTTGGAGGGGGCAGAAAAGGGCTGTTTTGGGGCTCCGTCGTGTGATAAAAAGAGATAAAATACGAGTGTTGGGGTAGTTACATCGCTTTCATGGCCCTAAACTCCTTGGCAAGCCGCATTACTTGCCCTTCTACCAATAAAAATTGCGTGCGATTCAACCAGTCGGGTCAAAATTCCTGTTGCGGTACACACTCCGGGTACAAACAAGCCTTAATTGCTTGATTGACATACGGAAAATGCCAATACCACGTTTCCAACGACCCTAGGAGCAAAACTTGGTTAACATCGATTAAACACACCTGTTTGGAAGCAATTCTATAAACTGGCTCGTTTTCCCTCATCGCCAATACATATTTCGCATGTTAAAACAACATTTCAAACCTTAAACGAATGCAATTTAACTCGTAAGCCCTAAAAAACGCCAAGTCGCGACACATATTCTTCCCTAATCGCACAATTTGCGTCCCTTAAGCAGTACACGCACTTTAGCGCGATTTTCGCGAACTTACGTCAATTTTCAGACGAATTACCCGCAATTTCCCCAAAGATAAACGACAGAAAAAGGCGGTGCAAGCCATTAACATGCGTTATATGACCACAATCAGCTGTCTTTCAACAAAGTGTAAGCTTGCCAGCAAGTCTCAACGCTAAATAGCGCAAAAAGTTGCGTTGATGTACCGATATGGGGCAATATGACCTCACCCGACCTGTCTTTTTGGCTAGACACACGCTTTTGACATCTTTTATAGTACAAAACATGCCACTTTTCGAACAGAAACTTGTCACCACTCTGAAAATTCCCTTCTTTTAATTTCAGGTAGAATTTGGGTAGACTTTGGTGCTTTTGGTATTTGCCCAAGTGTGGAAAAAGGCATCTTTATGTCAATAGCAACTCCTTTTCGAGTAACCCCTTTACTTCCCTTTTGTCCCTGTATTGGTTTTAACCTTGAAACAACTTAAAGCCGGCGGAAGATGCGATTTCCAGATCACATAATGAGCCGATCTTCTGCGTCAGCAATGCTGGAGGGGACTCCTTTTATTACTATTTTTAATATTGTTTTTGAGCCTAATGAACTCGTGTGAACAAAATAACCGTGAAAGTATGCATGTTCGTACCGAAATATCACACTTGAGAAGCCAAAGTGTTTACAAGTGCCTTTGACGTCACACCTGTCTTAATTTCCCCCCATTCTTGGTTTCCGAAAAAGAGAGGGATAACTATGGACACTAACGAGGCGTGGAATAGAGGAAGCAAACAACGGCGAGGGATGAGAAGAATTTTTTTTTAATGGCAGGTCATACGACCCCCCTGCCCCTCACTTCTCGGCCCCGGAATCGCCTTTCGTCCTTTGAAATGACGTCAGCTCCAAAGTGTGAAACAGCTTTCATTCACGCTCGGCACTTCTGCTCCCTAGAGTAACATTCAATCAACATAAAAAGTCCGCTAATGCAGTAAATACCTAGTCTGAATCATTAATCGCGTTTTCTTTTTGCGAAGGTGACTCGGGAAAACCCTGGAATGTATCTCATTCTTCCTCCGTGGCCTTCATATATTACTACGTACGTACCCAAAAATGTACGTTGCAAATAATCTCGCTTGGGTTCTTTCTTTCTTTCTTTTTTTGGTGGCGTGTGTAGTTCAGTTTCATTCCTGGTAATAACAAACTCGTAAATCCCGCCATTTCGTATGCAAATGAAAAGGGGCCAAAATCTCACGTGGCCAAGGTTTAGAAACCGTTTTCTTACAGTACTACTCTAATACTACTGTAATGCCCCCCCCCCCCCCCAAGTGGTCAAGTTCGCAAAATATAAACTTGACGGTTTTCTAAAAAAATTACGAACTTCCTTAATATGCTTTTCTTCTCAAACGCAAAAAATAAGGTAACCTGAGTTTACTACAGGTTCCTCTTATACTGTTGGGGGCTTCGAGAAGGGAAAGAAAGAGATCCTGAACCCATCTTTGCGGAAAAATAGAATAAATTCCGCCAATTTCCCTCAACACCGAACACCAAAAAGCGTGACAACCAAACCTCAACTTCCCTTTCGCTAAATTTGCAGAACGAAATTATGCTTTTGCTCACCGTCGCAATCCTGCTCTACATTCTTTCATCCTTCTTGCTGTGACCATCTCTCCCAAATCAACCACGGAAAGCAACAATGAAAACCGGCATTTCTGCCCAAACCAACACGGAAAACCGGCATTTGTTGCTCTAGCCAACAATGAGAACCGACATTTCGCTATGTAGCTAGACCACAAAAATGGTTTCAATAGAAAACAACAAGGAAAAACAGACAATGGCCTCCAAATCTATAAACTGATAATCGAAATGAAGAATTCATTTTTAAGCTTAGATCGACTCAATTCCATAACAAGTCTGGTTTGGTTACAAAAACCTGACATACACTTCCAAGCTGAATTTAAATTATATCTGAATTTTCCGCAGGTAAAAAGAACGTGAGGAAAATTCGTCTGTGGGAAATATGTCTGAGAAATTCCCGCCAAGTTTTAGATTTCGGACCAGTTCTTTTTTCTTCCTTTTTATTTACCCTTTTTTATCTCACTTATGTTTCCTTTTTTCCCATCAGAGCAGATAAGTTATGCTGCTTTGGCAAATTCATCCCTCCCTTTTTCTGCGTACTTTTGGGATGTTTAAAAAAACAAAAAAACTGAAAGACTTGTGCAACAAAAAGGAACTGTCAAAAAAATTTTCGCTGTCCGGCCTGCCCCTATGCCTGTTTTTCCCGTTCTCTTCGTCCTTTTCCTCTTTGTTGGAGCCAGAAAAGGTTCCCCCTTTCGCTTTGTCATGCCGTGTATCGTGCCTGCCTGCCAGGACAGCGAGACGTGCCAAGACGAACCCAGCGAGGCAAAGCACACACTCAAACACACACAAGACCCCAACCCAACGTTTTCCTCCGATCCCAACTTCTAAATCTACGGTTCCTTGTCCTTTCCCAAGCTAAGGGAAGAAGATCTTAACAACCCTAGTCCTGTCTTCTTATGTCTTTCTACTTTTTTGCCGGCCTAACCTCCCCTCCCATCTCCGAAGCGAAGGAAATTTCCCGTCTCTAACGCTTTTTAGGTTGCCTCTTAGCTAAGCTACGTTCACACCTACCTTCCGTACTTTTTATGTATTTCTTTATAAAAAAAATATGAGACTTATTTCACGAACTTTTTATCTTATGCGAATCTCAAAAGTAAACTTTTAAGTACGTCATTTGCGAGTTGCTTAAATCAATTTAGGCTTCAACAATGGCAAAAAACGTTTTCATTTTAGGCTTCAGCAAACTGCCGCAGGAAAGGTTTTTTGTTGAGAAACTGGAGAAACTAGTGGGAATGCAGCTTAGGGTAACAGACAACCGACTTTGTTGTTGGCCTCGAACGTTATCGTTTCATCCTTCTGCTAGGGGCGCCAGCAGCGTAGCGAACATTTCAACCCAACCGGCTTTCTGGGTTGTTGTTAGGGGCCCCCCGCAATATATAACGTTATAAAGAAAATCCAAAGGAAAGAGAAGGAACCAGCTTCGCTCCCCCCGAGAACCCCGAAGGAAAAGCGGGGTGGGGTCCGCGGTTGTTGGCATCGAGAAACCCGCGCGTCAAGCTAGAGCCCCTTTTCCTTTCAGCTCTCTGGCGAACATACGAAACGGCTGCCATCAGTTTCCGAATCCCTCCCTCCCTCTCGCCCATAGTGTAGTCGTTGCCCTAGCGTGTGGCTCTCTCTCTCCCTCTCCCTCGTTACCCCCCTAAAGCCACTTTGCTTCACTCGCTGGCTGAACTCCCCGGTTTCCCGGAGCCGCTGGGGCCTTGCCTGCACACAAAACGACGAGACCCATGTCGCTCAAAACGCTGCGTTACACAAGAAACGACAAAGCGCCAAGGATCCCGACGGCTGCGCTGCCATTGGCTGCTCGCTGGCCGTGACTAGCAGCCGTTCCTCGCTTTCCATTGGTCGGCCAAACTTCCAAAATGGCCGCTGTTGGTACTGGGTATTTCGTCGTCAAAGGGCCGTTATTTTCGCTGTTTTTCGATCCGGCATTTTTTCTCTCCCCCTTCGGTGGTACTTCTTTTTCTATGGCACGGATGTGTGTGTGCGCGCGAGTGTGTGTATGTGTCTGGGGGGTTCTCGCATTTCGTTCCTTTCGACGGCGGCAATGAGCTTTTCGAGCTCTCCTACTCTCGCCGCTTTCCGTTGCCTGAATTCGTTACTACTCGCCTGGCAAAGAGCTATGGCTTATACATATACGTCTCTTCCACCATACTTATATGCTCCAACTCGAGCTCCCCAACCCGTTGAGACGACCTATAGCGCTTCATCTAAAATGCACGAAAAGGCAGAAATAATAACGCCTCATTTTAGGATGAAAGGCGACCCCCATGCTCGAGAGGATTCAGGCAGGCGTGACCAAAACCATCAACCAAACTCCCAACTTTGAAATTATCTTTTGTCTCTTCTTTCATTACGATTTTTTTTACCCACATTCAACAACCCCCAAGTTGACTTCTCCATCATTCAAGCGACTCCCCAAATCGTTTTCTCTTCTTCTTAAAACCAAAAATAAAAAGCATTTTTCTTTTGCATTGACAAAATTACCTTAATATTTACTGACAATAAATCATAGTCGTACTGACATCCCCCCACATATGCCGCTTTTAGAACTGACATTATCTAAAGCCCAGTTCCTATTGGAATGCGATTAGAGAGAATCGAGAACACCTGTACGCTCTTGCTCTTTCCCTTCATTAGCTATGCAACAATTACTCGCTCTAGGTCAAGGTTCTGAGAGAAGAGAACATGAAACATTTGAAAGCGGAAAAGTAATAGACTAAAACGAACGCTTAAAACGAGGAGCAAAACAAGGAGTGTGTGCGGATTATAGAGGCAGAGAGGGACAGACAGAGAGAGAGAAGAGGCATAATGCCAATTCAAGAGATCCCCTCTCTCGCCTCAGCATGACATTTGCATATCCCGCAAGTTCCCACAACTTTGGAGCAAGTGCGATGTGACGTCACCAATCACGATTCGGGATGTGTGCAGCATCTCATTAAGCTTTACAAGGAAAACGGGGCGGGAGGGGGAGCAAAGTAAACTAGAACATACCGTTTGTCGTTGATAAAAGACCAAAAATGCTAGACTGCGTGGAGCCCCCCTCCCCCCCCTTCGTCTTTCCTTATTCGGTTCTTTTTTCCCCTCCTTCCCTTTCATTTAATAGGCACGTATTTCCAATGTTGTGAAGGATGATAAGCAGGGCTTAAACATTAGCAACCCATTCAGCCTCCCTCATTGGGTATCCTCCAAACTAGGGATGGACTCGCTGACCCCTTCATAGACTCCCCAATATAAAGCGGCCTTGATTACCACCACGTTTTCACTTTAAATCCCTTACTATGTAAGACGTTGGCACGTTTTTACCTCAAAATACTGTCACGATGACGTCAAGATGTAAACTTTGTTTGCCCCCAGAAACGACCTTAGCCATTTTCATTGTTGGCAAAAAAGACAAAAGTTCACTGTTGGTGGACCGCCAGCCACAACCCGTAATCCCCCAATATTTTGAAAGACGAAAAAGTTCGGGTTTTACAGTGAAGCCAACACAGAAATTTTCGCAAGAACTAAAAAAGAGAGAAATAAAGTAATAACATAAAACTCACTGGTACTGTGATTAAGTTCATCAAACGAAAACTGGGGGTTTCGATTGGAGAGATGCAAGTTTTTCTTCTGGAGGAAGGGGAGAGGTACGCAGAAGGATGCCGTGATGGTCCCCATCTCTCTTCTTTCTTCTCTACTTTTCTTTATGACTTTCACCCTCTTTTCTATCTCTTTTCCTTTTACAGTATCACCATCACCTCCTACTCAATACCACCTCTTTTGTGGGCAGGAGGGAATCCACTTCCCCATGCTTCCCCTGTTTTGCTCAAAACCCTTCGACATTCCCTCAACAGAAGCATGACGTCAGGGCCACACCGGGTGTAAACATATCCACGTGGGTTTTTGTGCCACTCATGGAAACGGGCCCATTACAAATTTGACTTCCTGGCATCTCCCAATGATCAGAACCAGAGCCCCCTTTTCCCAAAGACTCCTATCAAAACGCCCGGCACGGTTTTGGCTCAAGCGAAGCCACACTCTGCTACCAACTCGTACGTTTCTCTTGAACCTGGTGACTATGAGGAATTATTTTGTTTTAAAGTACTATCTATTGCATAACTTGTAGTACTATCTATCTATTGCATACTATCTATTGCATAACTATTGACTAACACCCTAATTAAGCTTATTGGAGACGCTTTAAAAAGCAATAGATCTTTTAATAATCCCAGATTTAAATATCGGAATAAAACATTGGAACGGTTATCCTTGTACGATGCCTCAACTTGTGTTACACCAGAACCTTGCACATGTGACGAATTGTTTGTTTTTACTATTATTGTCTATTTAGATATTTGTTCAACATCTTACTAGGTTTATTGGAAGCCCTCTGAAAGGAAATCGACGTTCTTATAATCCCAGATTTAAACATCAGAATTCAAATCTGGCCCGACTATCTTGCTAAGATCCTCTAACTTAGTGCTTTCTTTTAGGACTTTCCAGTCTAACTTTTTGTACAACTGTCAACCATACGGTTATGCATAGTTAACGAAATCTTGTCTTCCTAAACGCTCAACCTTGTCCTTTACTTAGAAAGTTCACTGAAATGAGATCAGAGAACTTAACACATTTACGAAGTTTTGAGTATCTTCTGAATGTTTCTGAAGGTAAGAAGCGATTCTAAACGGATGGAAGGTGCGAATTGTTGTGTCGGTTAGGTTTCTTACCTGCACATCCTGCGGACGATACATGGATTGTTGGGAATAGGGCATCCGGTGTTGCATCCAACTGTCTTTTGGAGGGTAATCCGTGGCCGGTCCAGGGCCGCTGGAGTAAGCGTTTGAAGAAGGCGGGGGAGGGGGGTGATGCCCAGGTGGGGGTGGTCCTGGGTAGCGCTGATTTTGGAGTAACTGATTGAGAGTAGGTGTGGGAGGATGAGGAGCAGGTGGCCCGCCCATATAGCGAGGTTGATGATGAGGTGGGTAACCTGGTGCATATGAGGAGGACATGGATGGCGGCCCGGCACCGGGACCCGGCCGGGGATTCGTGTTCATATACGCCATGGGTTTGCTGGCAACGGGGCCGTACGGACTCCGGGGTGCTTGCGGAGAGTATTGAGAGAACGGGAAACTATTGGCAATGTCGGGCACATTGTTGTGACTGGGCATGGCGTGCATGTACGAAGAGGGTTCGTAAGGGCGATTATAGGCATAGGGCATCGTGTCGTAGCCGCCTGGATTCGCAGCGTTGGAATTTTGCGGAGTGATACTGCCAGGACCAGGACCGGAACCCCAATGTTTCGGATCCCCAGCATCCATGGGATGATGTCCATTATTTTGGGGACCTGAACCCCCACCCCCTTCTCTTCCTGGAGGTGGCGGGTAACCTGGCTGTGAATTGGCGTTATTCATGTCAGGTGGCGGTCCTCCCGAGTGTTGATTGGCAACGTTATTATGATCAGACATGTTGGGATAGCCCACCGGGGGTTTGTTGTTGCTTAAATTGGAGTTTGACGCGAGCCCGTTCTTCAAGTTTTCACTGGCGTTCGTGTTATTATCGTTGGAGACGGAGAGAGATGTAGTTCCTGCAGGGCCATTGGGAAAATTGTCGGTCTCCGAGGCAGAAGCCATTCTGCGCACTGTTTCACTTTGTACAAACCACCAACGTTAGAGCCTCCAAAAAACTGGATGGAGGGGGAGGGAGGAAAGAAAAACAAAACAATTAACTTTCAATTGCACGGTTGGTTATTTTAAATCTGTAATATTCCTGGGTGGGCAACGAGTCGCAACGATGGTTTATTGTCATCCTGAGTGTGGAAAAAACTTGGTGGACACTAGTTTTTGGCATCCGCAGTGCAGAGGGAACAGCACCAAAGCCTGGCCTAAGCGAAGGATTGCTGCAATGCCCGCCACGGCGTATATATCCTAGGCTCGACGCCACGACCAAACGCCCTGGCTGGCCGAGGCTGGCTTTGGCTTGCTTGGCATTTGACACACACACCCCCAAACACGCTTACAACTGCAATTTCTTAGCACAAAATTACCGATTTTCGCTGTACACTTTCGACACGTAATCCAAGGTTGCCAACTGACGCTAAACTACGTGAAGAATACAGAGTAATCCATGGTTTTCATCACAAAAGATACCGAGTTCTCATCGTGGCTTCCTGCTCGGGTGAACGTTGTGGTAGGCAGCGCCAGCGCCACCAACGCACAGCGAAACCTTTCTGTATTTCATGCTCGGCGCGTTTTTGGCGGCTTTCTTTCAACGCTTCATTTAATCCTTTTTAGGTGACACACTATATTTCCGAAACGTTCCATACATTTCTTGGAAACTGCACTCAAAAGATCGTTGCATATAAAAGGGGAAAATATATTCCCTTGCAAGATAAAATGTGAAACTAAAAAGGGAATTCAATGAGGTCGAGCGTCTGACGCCATCTAGCGCCAAGCGAGTAACCACTTAAACTACTTTGGCGCAAAAATTTTTAGCATTCTCTAGAAACTATCAAATTTCGATCCGCAAGGCGCAGGAACGTTAAACGTTTTTAAACCTTGTCATTGCAACCCACAATTGGCTTGGAATGAAAGGAAAAGCCCACCCCCCACTTTTGAGAAGGGTACGTTTCAAGAAAGGGATGTGAAAAAATTATCTATTAATAACTAGCGGGATTGTTCACGGAGGAAGAAAAAGAAAGGACAAAAAAGACAAAAGGTTCTCCCGTATCTCCGTAGCCAGGCAATGCAGGCATCGATGCATGGGTCGTTTTGCTGGTGTTTGATATGCACGTTTTGAAAAGTACCCGCAGGATTTCCTTGTCCTTCATTTGCATACGAGCACTCGAACCCACGTGATACGACTCGCCGAACCCTTGGTTGTGATGACAAAAGGGAAAGGATTCGCCTCTCTTGCCCACAATGCAATGCACGTGCTAGCAAACTGCACTCATGACAAACGGCTCATAGCCCAGCCATAATGAGCGCGATAAGAAGACGCGGGAGATGTTTATTGTCGCAACCAGGAAAAGGAATGCTAAATGGTCACTGGCCAACAAGAAAAAAAAGAGAGCAAAACAGATTTAAAAAAGAAAAGAATAAAGTACCAAAGAAACGTAAAGGGGATCACCCCAGCTTCCCGAGATGGCTGTGTTGCAAGAGAATACGATAAAACGTAAAAATGAAAACGACGTAGGGAGTATCCCTGCGTATCGTAAACA
Source organism: Lepidurus arcticus (assembly GCA_003724045.1). Taxonomy (NCBI): domain Eukaryota; kingdom Metazoa; phylum Arthropoda; class Branchiopoda; order Notostraca; family Triopsidae; genus Lepidurus; species Lepidurus arcticus. Next base: position 41,226 of record RJJA01000393.1, read on the forward strand.
CGAGGCCAGGGATGCTTAGGAAAACGTTATAAAAATAAAAATACGCTCCGTGGTGCTTTTTGGGCAGAACGGCACAACCTGGGAGAGCAAGAGGGAAAAAAGAAAAGAAAGATAACGATTATATAGCCCAGTTGCCTTCCAAAATAATTTCTTCGCGGGCCGTACATACACACAAAAAAGGAAAAATACGTGGGGGAAAGAATAGAAACGAGCTTCAGCTATGCACAGGAAAAAGCGCGGAGAAATTTAAGGAGAGAAAATCCAGCAAAATGACGTGAACCCAGACAACAGAGACGATCCACACCGATTCCGCCGCAAGAAAAGGAAGCCGGGAGGGGTGGGGGCGATGAATTCCGAGCACAACCTCCGGAAGCTTTGGTCGTCTCGAAAGACCCCCCCCCCCCCCAGACTCCCAAGTTTATGGGTTGCCATTGATTTTACTCTTACTCAAGTCTATTCCGCGCTCTGGCGTTTTGCTTCGGTTGCTTTCCTTTTTGCTTTTCAGCTCTCCCATTCTCCTCTTCTTGTTTTACATTCACCGACACAGAATTGGGGTCAAGATCAAGGTTGCTCTGGGCTCGCGTAATAGTACAATAGCATGGATTACGAGTTCGGAGCTATAGTGGCTCACGCGACCCCCCTTCCCTTTTCTTTATTGGTTCTTACAACCATTGCACGTCCCATGGTGATGACCTGACGATGGATCAAAAAAGGTTCGCTAAAATGAAACGCCTCTTTTTTACCTACACCTCGTGTAATTTATAGCGGTCGTCCATAAAGACGACGAGTACTTTTGTACGATTTGTCGGGGTAGGAGGGTGATGCAAGGTATCAAAGGTTAAAACAATGTTCATAACTTGGACTAGAGCGACTCTTTCTTTTGCATCTTGGGAACGTCAGCCAGCTATCTGACTACTTTTAGCGGAGGTAGCTCGAAGGGAATCTTCCTTTTCTAGTTCTGCATCTCCTTTCAACGTCAATTGATCCTAAAGTGACAAAAACTCAACATTTAAGTCACTTCAATTATTTTCTAAGAAAATTATAGGTCTTACGTAGTGTTTGGCATAGGACATGAAAATATTCCAAATCACAGTGGCAAAATTGATGTACAATATCCGGTATATAGGAGGCACGTACAGGAAATTGATAAACTGAGTAGCTGGCCAAACAGCCCAATCAGTCTAAACAAATAATTCGCCTTAAAATAAGTGCAATTATTAGTCAAATACAAATTTTACCAAGTAGACGAAGATAAACTTGCGTTTATACTCTTCCCAACAGTATCGGACTTGATGGCCTTCTAATACGCCTACACCAAGGAAAAAGGAACAGGAAAACAACGGCGAGGCTATGAACTGATCCATTAAGATCTTCTTGAATACAGTGCTAAGTTGAGTGCCAGGTAAAATCCTATCTAAAAATGTGTACCACCAATGGTTTGGCAGGCCTTGAGATAATCCGACAGTAAAAATTCGACCTGGTAACAAAATAAATACGATCAGTTCATAATTTATTTGGAAAATTCTTAGTATTATTTCACCATTTCTTTCAAGGTCGAACGGCAGGCCTTGGTGGAAACCTCGAGCTCTTTCGATATTCTGCTGGATGAAGTCCCCAACGCCGAGTAAGACACCGGAGCTGACAGTATTGGTTATCCATAGATAACGACCAAATAACTGATCTTTAGCTTTCCTAGAAAAGCGTAATACTATCTGCAGGGCCATCTAGGATCAACCCTGATTCGGCGTTGTGTTTTATGTACAGCTGCAAGATACAGCGATACAATGTCATACTATAATCGTTCTTTATATTTATATAATTGCAGTTTGCACTTCTTCCAATTTGATATAACTATACGTATACAAAAAGAACAGACATTAGAACAAATTCAACTAGAACTTGAGAATTAGACCCGACTAAACTTACTATTTGCTGAACTTGATCACATCAATTAATAATAATAATAATCATATAACATTGGAACAAAACAAGTTGCGTAGAAAAAAAGACCTTGCAATTTTCCTAGATGAAATAAATAAGAGATGGCAGATGGCAGCACTGAATGAACGTCGGGAAATTATTTCAGTTCCACGCCAAAAATGCCCGCGTAGATATTAATTGAAACGAATGCCAAGAGGTTTTCGAACTCATACGCAATGTGTATGGAAGAATCACAAAAGTACGACTAGCAGTATACACAACACCAAAAAAGGCCGAGTAATATGGCATGCAAAAAGGTCAACTGCATAAACGTAATAAAATAAAAGTGACGAGTCCCAAAAGCAAAAGTCGAGAGCTAACAATACCTAAGCGCTTACAAAACAGCGCGTAAACCTAAGATTGCAACATATTTTGAGAAAGTCTTTCATAAAAACTGGCCTTCGAGTCAACTTACACTTTAAAGAGTCTAACTAAACACTAAAAGAAAATGTGTCTATCCCTTTTCTTCCTAGCTCGGTTTTGTAAATCCTATCAAATCAGCTTATGAATATAATTCAAGTGAGTATTAAAAAGTTTCTCTGTGCATCCGACTTGGTAACTGAGAAGACAAAAAGAGTAAAAAACAACGTAACAAGTAGAATAGCCTAAACAAAAGGGTAAGAAATTATTTTTGCGAAGGAATGATTTGCTCTGGCGTTTTCCAAAACAATTGGTCACTCAATCAATTGCTGCACCCATGCGAAAATTTCACTGCTCGGTCAAGTTTAATTTTTTCCCCTACGAATTTGCAAGTTCAATGACGGGGCATTATGCATCAAACTCATCCTGAAAATGAAAAGTGTCAAAAGGTTGCACCCAGGCAAAAGGATCCTCCACCACCGTTTGAAACCCCGCGTTACTCACAGTATCCACTTTGCTCTGTTTCTGGAAAAAGTCATCGTCGAATGGATCGCCTTCCGCCTTGAATATATTCACGGACTGCGACTTCTTTAGATGAACGGCGTCCAAATCAGTCCCTACCTTCCCATTCGACCCATTAAGCTTGGAATTGCCAAAAACGGCACCAAAATCCGCAAATGTGTCCTCTTCCTCCTCAGCCCTTGCTTTCTCCTCATCCACTTCCGCCTGAGGAGCTACCGTGCTATCTTCCAGCACAAAAGAATCTTCAAACGCAGGTAGCTCCACCTTCGGTGACGTCCTCTGTTGCGAGTAATGCGAAGACGATGAAGATTTACGAGAAATACCTTTAGAACTAGTCCATTCAGGTCCAGCGTCCACTTCCAGCGTTACCCAAGATCGCGGAGAGTGCGTCGAAGGCCTCGGCTGGGACTGCGACCGCCTTTCGCTCTTCCCCGAGCTGCCCCCAGAAGATCTCAAGACGTTTTCGCGTCCAAAACTCAGATCAGCTTCGGGTTCTTCCACAGCCGACCATGCTGGTTGACCAAAAACGTCTGCCTCCGTGTCGCTTCCGGCACCGCTGTTCCACGACTCTCTCCGGCTTCCTAAACGCGTGGAATGTGTCAATTTCTTGCCCAATTTCTCGCTTTCGGACGTCCTAGACAGCCTGGGGAACGACGGCGTGGTAGCTTTCGGCCTGACTCCGTTAATTTCGGCGGGCGTTTGCCTTCCAAAGTCGTCGTCGAAAGTCGACGTGAAATTGAAACTAGGACTTGCCGTCGCGGAAGTCGGTACAGGTAACGGAACCGAGTCGGGTCGCGAAACAGACTGCAGATTAGCCCAATCGGAATTTTGATCAAACGCATCTTCCGGGTCGGTTTTACTCTCTTCAGCCAATTCGGCCGGTGGGAAATCCGCGAAGTCGGCAAACGCCGGAACTGAAGTCGAGTCACGTCGCTCGGCGACTTCCTCCTCTAACGGGGAGTCGAAAGTGGGCCACTTCTGCTCCGCCAAGGCCACTTCCGGCTCCGATGCGAACGTGATCTCCCTCAAGGCCGCGTACTTGTCTTCCGCGCTTTCATCGAGGTTCTTCGCTGACTGCGGCTCGGTTTGATCGGTGAGTGTGGAAGGCGGGGAATCGGTGACCGCGCGAACCAGATTCTGCACTTCGTCTTCATTCTCTAGTTCTTCTTCGTTCTCGATGTCCTCATCTTCTGGTTCGGGAGCGTCACTCAGGGTGACGTACTCTTGCTCATCCTCTTCGTCTTCCTCTCCATTATCTTGCTCTTCTTCCTCCTCCTCATCACCATGTTGAGCACCTGAGAGCTGATTCAAGCGCAGCGCCAGTTCCGTCAAGGTCATCGCGGTCAAACGCTCTGCCGGCAGTTCCAGCGTGTCCGCCAACTGCGAAATGGACATACTGGACAGTTGTACTAGTGAAATCTGGCTCAAATCCGCCCTCTCCACTTTTGCCTTGTGTTTCTTTTTCTTCACGGAGGTTTTCGTCACCGTTTTGTCTTTCGAACAGGTTTCCGTGTTGGAAGACGTCACCGAAAGGCTCGAATCGGTTTTAATCAACGGGGACTTCTGCCGCTCCCGAGATTTACGTAAAGGAGTGGGCAAGGGCGGAGTAGGCGTGTCTACGACCTTCCCAAAACTGGTTGAGGAGTTGGTTTCGTCTTCGTTGGAAGAACTGAGCGATATCGTGGCCGCCAAAGGACGTTGCGGCAAAGGCGGCTGGCCTTTGGGTGGTAAGGGCGGTGGTTTGACCAATGGTGGACGAGGGGGCGGGTCTGGAGGCTCGTTCAAGGAATCTTGACTGGAATGCTGCTGCTCGGCTTGCTCTTGAGCACGGAGTTCCTTATCCTGCGCGCTTTCAATGCGCCAGAGCGTCAGATCTTCCATTCTGGGTAAAGGAGGTAAAGGGGGCGTGTCTGGCGTTTGGCGGGTAAGGGAGGCTTGACGTAAAGGGCGAGGCAAGGTGGTGGACGCGGTTTTCTCATGTCGTGGAGGAGGTTGTAACGTGGGGAACACTAAAGGTGAACTGTCCTCTAAAGTGAATTGTTTGCGGCTCGAAAGTGGGCTGCCGGTGTCAGACCGCCTTATAGGAGACAATTTACGCCCTTCTTTGGGTTCGTTAGCGTCTTCCTTGACGGGAAGAGTCACTTTGAGTGGTCCACGCGGCAAAGTGGCATGGAAGGATATGGACGAGATAGATTCTGCAGCTTGGAACTGCTTCCTTTTCGCATTCAACAGCGGTGAAGAAGGTAACGCAGGCGCTGGGGTGAAAAACACCCCTGCGGAGGTGATGTCGGTATCGAAAGGGTCCGTTTCAGGCGGTGGAACAAAGTGGATACTGCCGAAGGGATCTGTGTCCTCAATTTCAAAATCAAGCTCGGCCGGTTTGGGTGCAGAACGAGACTGGGAAGCTGAGCGCGGTGTTTGTTGTTGTTTGTAACTCGTTTCCAGAACCATTTGCAGATCCTTGGGAACATTCACGGCCTGTCTTTCCTCTTCGCCTGCCAAGACTTTCAAGGCGGGTTTCTCCAACGGTTTTTTCAAATCCTTGAAAAAGTCCTTCTTGTCCACGTAAGGCTTGCTTTTGCCCGTTCCTAAGGGGTCCAATTCCGTGAAGATGTCAAAAACAGCCGACTCGTTGTTCTGCGGTTTCCCAAAAAAAAACAAAAAAAAAAAAACGAATACATTAGTACCCATGGAATAAATTAACAAACGAAATAACGTACGTTAAAAACAGACGGACAAACAAGCATTCATGAGTAAAAGGAGAAACTTGAATGAACAAACAAAGCCTAGAACATTAATCTAAATGAGCCAATTTGTTAAACCGTAAAATTAATACAAATGAACTAACAAATGAACTAAACCGAAAAGTAATTAAAATTCAAGGAATGCACGCAAATTAACAAAATCTTAAAATCGATCTTAAAATCAGAAATAACAATTAAGATAATGATTAAATTAGTTTCTTTAAAAAGGTTTCCTACTTTAGAGGCACTGTCTGGAAATTCAGTTTCAGCATTGAAATCAAACGTGTCTCCAAAATCGGCTTCGAAAGTTGTGTTGCTGGTCGATAAGTGAGCAGCTGGGCCACGAAAAAGGTGGGTGGACGACTCGTGAGGTTCATTAGGTTGCTGATGTACAATTTCCTCTGATAAGCCGGCAAAAACGGCATATTTATCTCCGAAGGGCGGATCTTGACTGGCTCTGGATGCAGGAGAGTCAGCCAAGGAAGGGGGCGGTTTTGCCGCCATGGAGACAGGAAACGACGCAACGAACGAGTCGTTGTGATGGAAAGGGTCCACGTTGAAGTTGGTACAAAAGGTGGTACGTAAGGGTGATGCTTGTGGGGGTTGCAAGGCGGGTGAATTGGAGGACGAAGGACGCGGAACGGCAGTCGACATTTTCTTGGCCTCCTCCCGTTTGTTGGAGGGCGAGCGATGTGCTAAAGGAGGAGGCAAGGGGGGTGGGTTGAGGGGCATTTCCGAGTTGGGAAACAGGCTTTTGGAATTAGGGCGTAGCTCTTTCATATAAGTCCGAGGTTTGGAGGATATGCTTGATGTAAGAGAAGGACTTGGAGCGTGCACTTTTTCCTGAAAGGGAGCCATGGTAAAAGGATCCGGCTCTGTTTTAGTCTTGAGGCCATTCTCGGCTCGTTTGATTGGAACAGGCTCGGTTGAAGAATGCATCCCAAACTCTTCAAAGGGATCGAAAGAACCTGAGGCTGGTTGAGGAAAGTTTTCGAAACGATGCAATCCTTCTTGCAAACTCGTTAACTCGGACTCGAGGTGCAGTAAGTCACCATACTGGGCATCAGTATGGCTAGAAGTTTGGTCTAAACTATCTCTAGATGTGGCCAGATGTGACCCATTCTAGAAAACAAAAACAAAACTTAATATTAGGTAACCAATTTTGGATCACGAGAGGGGTCCCTACAGTTCTCAGCGCTTGGTTTTCGGCTTGGAGACGTGCTCGCTCGATTTCCTTCTTCTTTAAATCGTAAACTACTTGGAATAAATCCCGCATAGCCATTACCACCTTTCAGGAAGAGATTAACGTGCGTAAAAAGAAGGATAAAGAGCTTAATTCCAATACCGTGTTTGCGCCTTTATCGGTTTTAATGCCAAAGAAGCGATGGCCTTGGTCCGGTGACCCGAAAATGTAACCAAACGCACGAGTATCCGTCATATCTTGGGCAATGAATGAAATTTTGTGCACGGGGTGATGATATAAGCAATCCTGCAAGTAAACATCCCGTCAAAAGTGTTAAAAACTGAAGTAATGATTGACTTTTAACTTACTCCAGAGCGCTCATCGCGTAATCTAAGTCCGTCTAAAGCAATGCAAATGAGTATACGTTGTTTGTGCTCGCCAGCAGCTTTGACAGCCATTTTGAGTTCTGCTAATGCTTCTTGACATAATCGGTCACCTCGAGGAGCAGCCACTTCTAAGACTCCAATCAATTTGGCTTTGAATGACACGCCATCGCCGGCAAATCTCATTGGGTCGTTAATCTCGATAGTTTTTTCTGTGCCTAAACGAAACCACCCAACAAACGTGTTCACTCAAACTGCTTATACATTATCAGCGTAAAAAGAGATTTACTTACCTTTCCTGCCTAACATAAACGTCCTCATTACAAGTTCTCGTTTCATAGCCATTCCTCCTAAATGTCTCCTGCTGTTGTGACCTCTGTCGCTTCTCCGCACATCGTCGCGATCATAATCTTCATCCATAATATCTAACTATTACCCAAACAATCCGTGAACGCTCAGATAAGTTACCTAGTACAACATAAACTTATTATTTCGTTTCGACATGCGAAAAATGCGCGCTGCTGATGTGTTCATTGAGTTTTCTTTTGCTTCGAAACCACTGATAAGCAAACTACACAGAAGGGATATGTTTTTAGAAAAGCAAATACCGATGACTGAACTTACACATTAGTCAGCTGCATTCACAAGTTTTATCAATGATGAGGTCAAAAGATTGATTAACATGCAAAACCACCACAGATTGTTGACGTCCGCATCCAGAGAACAGCAAGAAAGAAAATATTATCTCCGCCTCTTTCTTTCCCCTTCTTCCCCTTCGTGTATTATACGATTTCCACTAGATGGCCGAGCAATTAAACTCGATTTAAAAAAAAAATCAGTTTCGATATTTGAACCTTTACTTTTCCATATACCGTATATACACGAATATAACGTTGTCCGAATATAACGCGGGGGGTACGAATTTGGTAGAAAAATAGTAAAAAGTACAATACTCGAAGGTTAAAATGTTAAGTTCTGTGCTTTCCTAAAATCCATAGAATTCATTGTCAGTCATCGGAGCTCTTTGAAACTCCAAACTGACGTGCTGCTTCTAACAGGTTATTACCGTGAGATTCTACAGCTTTTATAGCTCATAGTTTGAACGCTGCATCGTAAGGTACTCTGGTAGTTACAATTGCGATCGTAAGAGAATATATTTATTTGTTTACTGTTTATCTCTGTACCCAATTTGCTTGAAATCCATTTTACATAATGAAAAATCTTTACTTTTCGTTATTTTCGCGGATTTCTGAAAAGTTTTCAGAAAGACTTCGACCTTTGTATGCAACAAGTTAGTACAACAGCAAATATGAAAACCTTCCTTTTTTTCGGGCAAAATGGCACCTGAAAGACAAGTTATAGAGAGCAAAAGAATAACAGAAACTGAACTGGGAAATGAGTACGAGTGGAGCTGTGACACGTTTTCACAAGATTTGCGTGTGCTTAGAAGCAGTCGTTAGGCGGCGATGACGGAAAGTCAATGACATTGATAACCTCGAGTCTTGCCGATGGTAAAACTCATTGAAATCCAACCGGAAACTGAGCCCTTGTAAGGTAGGATCCACGTGCTTGGATAACTCGGTCAGGAATTCATTAACTGCAGTCTGTGAAATCCCCCCCCCAAAAAAAGTTACAAATTTAGAAGATTTCCAAACATGGCAGCCGATTACTTGATAGGATCGATGCTTCCAGCCCAATTTACCCTTCTCTCCTTTGATCCTGGTAAGGTAATCTGCTTCAGCTGAGGCATCAAAAGTTTCACGCCGCTTTTGGCTGTTTTCCAAAGCAGTGAAGGCCAGAGTGTGTAAAGTCTCTTGATCTTGCTCGAAATCCTTAAAGCAGTTTTGCACACTGATTAGCAGGCACTTTAGGTTCTAAAAGGAAGTACCCAAAAGATAATTAGAACACTTCAATATATAAGAAAAATTACCTCAGATTGCTCGTCAAGTAAAAGTCGAGTCCGAACCGTCTCAAGGAAATTGTGATGGGCAGTTAAGATATCGTCAAAAGCTTGAGCTTCTTCTATATCCAACCGCAATTGCTCCCAGCAACAAGCCATCACTTCAAAAGTAACATAATAGGCCATTTGCTGCACAAAATGGATCATTTCCGACAGTAGCAACCCCGCTCGATGCAACAGGCCCGCCATTTCTACAAAATCCACACTAAAATATCATTCAAGAGAGAAAAAGCTTGTTTAATACCAGGAATATTGCGTAAGGTACGTCCGACAGTGATCTGTTCTTGCTTTAATTTGCACAGCATCCACTCCATGCGTTTAGAACGCCACAGGAACTTGAATAATTCAGCATAACGCATTTTCACTTCCTCCGTCATTATCTAGGTGAGACACAAAACTTAAAACAGGACTAAAGGGGACTGTAAGCTTACAATCGATAAAGGTCCATCCACATGGTAATGCAGCACAAAAATATCCCAACCCATATCACCAGGATTGGCATCGCCTTCTTCGGTGCGAATATCTAAGCGTTTAAGCACATCAGGATCATCATACTGGCTATTTGTGGACCGAATGCATGTGTCTAACGTCCAAGCCAAGTTAGCTTTAATATTTGATGTCGCAGGTTTGTTTAGCTCAGGTCTATTAAAAATTTACTTTAACTTAATTGATTCGCTAAATACAAAATTGAACTTACTCGAGCAAATACATCAACTGATGGACAAAATCTCCTTGTCCAAGCAGCAAATACTGTCTTAGGGCTTGCAAATGGCACTTCATCTTGTACTTGTCGCAAAGTACTTGCAATAAATGCTTGGAAGTGACTTTGTAGACTTGGTTTAGCACCTCCCACTCGATATTAGCCAAAGAACCTGTTCAAACCAATTACTTTTAAGACAAAAATCTCAAGGATTTCACGTGCACCTTCAGAGGATTTGAGTTTGTCTTTCAATACTTCCAAACCAGGAATAGAAGCTTTATCGTGGCATGCTTCTCGGAGGAAACGAATGCTTTTCCCAGCCGTAACTAACTTGCCTACTTGGTCGGCAGTAAAAAAGCTTGGAATCATGGATTTTCTGTTCAGATATACAACTTAATTTTAAATAAAATTGTACACGCTGAGTTCAAATAACCTAGAACGGTATTTCTGATGCCACATATTATCGGCGGCCACACCCATATCTGCGGCAATAAAAAACTCGCTGTAAGGATCCGTTAAATCGCCTTCAAAGACCCAATGAATGACCATTACAAACAACGGCTTGCAAACCTAATGAAAACCGAAGAATTGTATGTATTTTTCTTAATTTCTGGAACGCAAAAATCTTTCTTACTTGGTTGAGTATATCTCGAACCATATTTTGCATAGTCGGACTACCGGAATTTAAGTACTTGTAGATCATGGATACCAAAGCACCACCCTTTAAACCTTTGCAGTCTTCCACTAAGGCCAACAAATACTTCAGTCTGTCCCGTGGTTCATACATCCAAACTGACAGCCGCATTATTGTAAGGGAAATGGATTCATCATCCATGGGTGTGTCTCCGTGAGTAGTTTTGAGCTAAAAAAAAAAGAGATGCATATCATTGTAAAGTTACATGCTCGAATGGAAAGTAACACATACTTGATCTTCTAAGACTGAGAGAAGTCTATAATATTCAGCAACGTTTTCTTGTAAGGCAGTGACGAAGCTTTGAGCCGCTAAGCCCAAAGATCTGTCCCCTTTTTGACGATCACACACTCTTTGAATGCGGGCAAAGAGTTGACCCACTACCGCTAAATTTCGAATTCTTTCTTGTAGGATGAATGGCACTCGAGCCTAAAGAATTAATAAGAAGGTAGTACTAATAACACAATTTGAAGCAAATAGGTTCTATATATGAGTACCTTTAAATCGATAAGAAAGTTCTCCTTAGCTGGGTCCCATTTAATAATCCTTCCTTCAATGCCTTGGAATGCAAAAATGAGCTCTCTGATGATTTGTTGCATGGAAAAACCGTTGTAAGCTGACGAAATTAATCACTTAGTTATAACGAGCTCTAAGACAGTAGAATTACCTTGAGCGAGATTTGGCTGCTTGAAAGAATTCATTGGCAACGAATCCGGGGCCGAAGTAAGGGGTAGGAACAATTTAGGAGCTTCTGGCCTGGGATCGTTCTACACGGAATCATTAATTATACGGTAATTTCAAACAGAATTGGATAGATTACTTTTGGCGGGATAGAAGCGATTGATATGGGTGCTAGCAGAACAGGAGGTAGCTCAACCACCAGGTGCGTTTTGACTTCTGTTCCTACTTGGCTAATCTTTTCTATCAATGCTAATACAGCTCTCTTATTCCTGATTAACTGAAAGGCATATAAGCTTTTTATACATTATTGTAGGAACTAAGGTTTATTTACGCTCTTCTGAAGTGTATTGTGAAGTTCGTTGAATCTGGCGGCTTCATCGATCTTTCCAGCTTGCAAAAACTTCTTCCTAATCCTTTCACCCACGACAAATTCATCGTCTGCCTCATCACTTTTGGAAGTTGTCATGGAAAGTAAGTTCAGGGCAGATATATGGAGGCAGGTGATATCTACAAGATTGGAACGGGGCATACGGCAATGAGACATAAAATCATTTCATGTTTGGTGGTATAAATGAAAACGCTCTGATTACTTTTGTCGTCAGGAGCAGCTATTAAACGACATAGCTTCAAAACCAGACTAGAAACACTATTGCTCTCCGTTTGTGAATCCATCTTAAACCCCGTAAACAAGCGCTTCTTCTTCGTGTTGTTATAGACAGGCGAAAAGTCGTCGCATCGTCGTCTGCAGCATTCCCACTAGGTGACGCTATTTTGTTCTCTTCTGTTGCTAGTTTCCTAGGAACAATCACGAATTTACATTCTTATTGGATTGGGCGTGCATATGAAAGTGCCTGATGGTGGAATAGGATAGAATCTAGACCTTCACCGTTCAATTGCT
>RJJA01000394.1:2595-52929 GCA_003724045.1 Lepidurus arcticus
ACAGGTGTTACCACATTTGCAGTTTCAATTGGATGACCGGGAATAACTGACGCAGTTTCTACCACATCAACAACCGGAAGAGTGCAGTTCTCTGACATAAAGAGGGGTGACTGACTAGCACGCTCAATCACAGGCTGAAAATGATTGGGATTCCAGGTTTTTGAAGGGACTAAAAGTCCATTTTCGTTCCTCGAGAAGTTTGTCAACCTCCCAGTCCACAAAATTCGAATAGTTTCAGAGGAAATGGCATCACTTGGTGAAAACGTCTCGTTTAAAAGAATCGCAGGATGAAATGACACGAGTTTGCCATCTGCTTTCGGATAAACTGACTCCACGGCTATCTTACAAACATTAGCCAAAGCTGGGAATGCAATAATGGTCGAATATTCCAGATCCCTGGTGTGTTCCATGGAATAGTACTTAAAACAGTCTTCCGCCGGTGGAATACCTGTAGGGTACACTGAGTCAACGCCCGTGAATTTAACACGGTCGAAAGTGAATCCTGAGTACTGGGCTAGGGTTCCAATTTGTTTCTTCGAGAGGTATCCTGCCGACTCCCCGAGAGGTATCCTGCCGACTGCCAACTCATAATTCGTTGCTAATTCGACAACAACTCGGCAGCGCAACTCAACGGCATGCCTTTCGTTGCCGAACAAAGACAAAGAAGCGGAATTGTAGAAACAATTACCATCTCCCTTGCTGTACAAAGCTAAACATTCGCTCAAACGCTCGGGCAAAGTACTGGAAGCAGTTCTGTCAATTCCAAAACTCTGAGATTGCCATACGCTTCGGGAGAGGGTAAGCATTAAACTCTGTTTTCTTTGAAAAACACGCCTGCCTTAACTTCTCAAAATTTTCTTTACTCTGATGGACGAACGCTCAAGATCGCGTAGACAATTTTCAAAGAACTGCGCCCTTGATTTACTCATTTATTAGTAAAGAGAGAAAGGGTTAATCTGTTAGAAGAAAAAAGTCAAAGGGAAAAAAGGGAAACACAGAATACAATAAAAAAATAACCTTACTGAAAAAATCTAATCCAGGGTTAAGAGGAAATCCGGGTTAAAGAAGAACAGCACTAAATAATCGATGCGGGGGTATGAAGAACTACGCTACAATTGCTACCTAATATGTGAAACAGTGAAGGACTGAAGGAAGAATGGTTCAATGCAACGGCGTTATATAGTGTGCTGCGGTATGCAACCCTTGCAGCGGATCGCTAGCCACCTCCCCTAACATGGCTGAACCCGCTTTTATGCAGGTTGCTGCGGCTTGCAGCGGTTGCCATGGTTTCGAAAGTAAACAGAAATGGTTATGATAGCCCTTCCACTAGGGTGAGGTAAACATCCATTCCAATATGTATAATAAACAAACTTTCGTAAATAGAAGGCGAAGGTTCAATTGTGCGTTGTGCCAGCACAATGTTTACATGTTCGTTCGCTGAAACGCGCCTGTGCTGCACAATATTTACATTTCGCTGCTCATTATTTAGGTGTGCCAGCACAACTGCTGAAACACGACTGTTTGTGGATTTATGTCTCCGTTTTCAAACGTCGAATAGGACAACCAAGTGAAAGCTGTAAGCTTGCAATATTAATCTTACATTTTTATTTATTTTTATTAAATTTATTAAATTTGTATTATATTTTTATTAAATTTATTAAATTTGTATTATATTTTTATTAAATTTATTAAATTTCTATTAATTTTCATTTATTTATCTTATTTTTCCAAAATAAAAATATTTTAAAACGAAGGGGGGGGGTTAACTGTGGTAAACTTGGTGTAACTCTTCGAACGATGTCAGTATTGTGAATGAGAAAAAGCAGTGTTTGCAACAATAGGAAAAGCAGGGCCGCCCAGAGGGCGGGGCGGGGGTGATTTGTCCCGGGCCACGGCTGTTTGGGGGCCCCACCTTGGATTTTTTTGTACACAAAAAACTGCTCAATACTTTTTTTTACAATTTGTTATGTGCACGAAAGGGGCCCCCATTGTAGGATCGCCCCGGGCCCCGTCTAACCTCTGGGCGGCCCTGAGGAAAAGTAATGGAAAATCAAAAGAAAGTAATGAATGCGGATGTCAAGTTTCTTTTCGCCAAACTCCTGTATTTCCAGGAATAAAATTTTATTGATTCACAATCCCACAAGCGACATTTTCTCGTCCCTTTCACCATTCACTTTTGAAATTACCGCGCCAGGGAGCAGCGCTGTGGCACAGCTTTTCAGCTGTTCCCTCGATTCGAAGCACAACTGGATGCACAGTCGCTGAAACAGGACTGCGCGGCACAGAAGGCACACACAACATCGCTGAAACAGCTTGTTCCTTGCACAACCGTGGCACAATTTGAGATGAATCCGTTTTGCGATTCGCTTTCCGTCGCTTACGTACACGACACCTGTGTTCTAAATTACAGCCACGTGAGATTGTTTACACCTAGGAAGTAAAAAGTATTTTGTTGTTCCATTGCTAATTTATCAGGTACTTAATGGAAACTGTGAAAGATGAACGCGATTCCTCTAAAATTGCAACGAAATTGACACCCGCTCAGCAAAAGCGAGCTTTATCTGGTAGTAGACGGCAAAAAAAACATGTAGTACATACATTGGATTCCCCGTTTGACATCACATGGTAAGTTTTCCCGCCGATTTCCATTCGAGCGGACCTTTTATTGTATTTTTATAATAGGGCTGAAATCTCGGCTGAAGATCAGTCACGCATCGAAGCCTTATTCAAAGAGTAAGTTATTACCTTCCTGTCGTATATATTCATGAATATTTCTTTATGGTTGTGTACGAATATTTATGAATGTTTCTTTTTAATAAAAAAAAATAAGGACCCTAGTGCCACTGAGATTGCCAAATGAAAGATTTAATAAAGCTGAACTGCAAGCAATCCCCCGAGCTGAAAGAAGGTTGGCCAGGCAAGCACGTAGAGCTGAAGCCTTGTCGAAAGATGCATTTTTACTAAAGCAGCGACATGAGCAGAAGTAACAAAATGGCCTCTAAAATTCCTTTGAAGATTCTTTAGACCCTATATGTCGGTGTTGTTTTCAAAAGGAAGAGTCTCCTGTTGGGCATCAATGCTGTTACAAGGCACTTGGAAACTATGACGGATTCTTCCATAGAAGTAGTACTCTGCGATAGAACGGCTCAGCCCTCGTTACTGACCAAATTCCTGATTCCCTTATGCCAATCTCGAAACGTGGGATTAGTGCCTGTAAGGAACTTGGCTGCTCTACTGCAGTCCACGCTCGGTCTGCCGCGCTGCTTAGCCCTGGCTGTGAGATCCACCGCTGCTGAATCGGCTACAGACAGTCAAATGGAACACTTGAAACGCGAGTTGTCGGGAATGGCATCTCATCCGAGCAACAGTACGCTGAAAGAGCCAGCTTCCCACGCCATTGCTAGCCCATTGCCGGTGCCTTCCACGCCTCACGTCATTCAATCTTCCGTGGACATTTCTAAATTCCATCTCCCGAAGCCGCAGTCAGGCTTAGCTTTTGTGCCAGGGAAAGCAGCAAAGTCTATCTGTGCCATTGAACCGGGTGCTTTTGGAGCTGATTTTATTCGCTTTGATGGAGGAGAAAGTCAAGTGCCCAACTCCCCTAGCTACCAGAGTTTATCTGTTAAACGGCTGCACAGTCATGGAGACAAACCTGGCAATAAGAGGCCAGGAAAAAAGCTCAAAGGCCCTTGAGTAAGTTGTTCACCCTTGGCGTAAGTGTAACTCTCCACACACGGCCTATTTTCTGCTTCTCTAAGAAGGAAAGGAGGGGGAAGGGAAATGGGATGTTTCGAAGAATTTTCGTACGAATGCATGTCCGTCAGTTTTTTCGTTATGAGGGTATGTTATGAATGGTTAGTTCCTGGTTTGTGGTGAAGCTTTTCATTTGAAATACATCCCTCGCTGCAGGCTCGTGCTCAGTCTTCGTTATGGTTGTAACAAGTCCAAAGCCAAAGAGGGCCTTTAGGTTGTTCCTGTGCGTGGAAGACGTAAATCGATGGGCTTGCGGCCGACACCTTTTCCCCCTTAATCATGCAACAGCTTTTTCCTGCAGGCCTCTCCCGAGTCCAAGTGCACTGCTGCTCGCTTACGCCCGAGTACAGTCGCATCACGGCCTTCCGCCACTGTTGAATGCCGAGTCGTTCCTGTTGCAACGGAAAGCAAAGGCGTTGGGGCCACCTGTGGCTTGAAACCTTTTTTTGAAGACGTTTCAGCCACGCGACAAGTGTCGTTTTTGGTGTCCCAGGCATGCCAGTTCCGGCAGTTGTCATTAGTGCTGTTTCCTTACGAATCGGTGTCCTTTATGAGCGCCTTAATTGGGGTTTTTCGAATGAACTTTGCGTTGGTTCCCTTCCACTTTTGTAAAGAAAATAGCCTGGAGGAATTGATTTAGTTTTTTTGTGTATTTGCTTTTCATGCACACCAGCTCTACGACAACCCCGTGAAAGAAAAGAAAAAGCGTCTGGCAACCAGGTTTTTTGCCTCCTGTGCAAGTGTTTCTGAAGAACAAATTGGTTGCGGTTGGAAGTTTTCTGCGGGGAGCGAAAAAGGGGGTTGGGAGTGGAATTATACGCATACAGTGCAATGGACTTGGGAGAATTTTCCCCAGTCCGAAGAAAGCTGGCCGTGAAGCACCAGCCCAAAGGATTAAAAAATTTCGAAATTACTCCCGTTTTGAAAATCGGCAGCTGCTGAAATCAGGGCGTGACCAAAGTGGCCAAATTTCTTGAAACTTGCTGAGGTCCTTTTTGGAGCGGCCAAGGACGTTCAGAACGCGACGAGATCAGAAAAGGACTTGAGCAACAAGCGAGATTGTGTTTACCCCGCAGATGCGTGAACCATATGCAAGTGAGAGAAAGGTTCGTATGCTAATTTGGCCGTAAAATACCTAATCCAGACCTTGTAGTCTCGGAAACCCCCAGGAATCAAGCCCAACGGGGACCATAGTTATGGATAATGGATGTGCAGGGCTAAAAGAACACTAAAACCGAGAATCGGGTCACATGGCCTGCCCCAAGTGCCTTGGGAAACACTTGAGTGAACTATCCCTGTTGCTTGGCGTTATTGGGTCCGGTCATAAAAGCATAAAGAAAAGGAAGGAAAAGAAAAACTCTGACCATTATTCAACTCTTTTCTCTCATTAGTTGTGCTCTCTCCCTTCGAGCGTGGGAGCCGAGTTTCCCTAGACTCCTAGACCTAGAAAACACATACCCACCAAAAAAATGGCCCAAACCAACCAGCGACCCCGATCTGGTGCGGCCACACGTTTGCTTTCGGTAGCGCGCAATCCGCTGACTCCGCCCCTCCCGAAAATCGCATCGAAAGGCGAAGTAGATCCCAGTCGGACGAACGTGGAGCATTTAGCGTTGAATCATCGACCTCGGCAACCAGCAGAACGGCTTCCCGGTCATAACAGGGTGGGGGGCGACAAAGTCAGTGAAGAGGAACCGTTGGCATCCACACCCTTCCGTAACTCGCGCTTTCCAGCAGCAGCCAAGGATGCGTATCCAACTCACGCCAGCAACGGCTCGGCAGCATGTCAACGTTCGCACAAGGGCCTAGTGTCAACGCCGAACCTGTCGAGAAAAGACTTTCAAGTGGCCAAAACGACGTCCATTCCGAGCCTAAGCAGGCCTGGAGGGAGCCTAGAAACCTCTTCAGCTAACACGAAGCAGAAAATCGGGCGCCACAAGAGCGTGGACCCGGCCCATTCACAGCCGCTGGAAGGATTCTTTTCTCCTCCCAGTGGCACTACGCTCACCAGAATGGCGGCCAGTTTAACCACCATTAGTCCCATTGCGAGCGGTTTAACCGAAACCGTGGATTCTTCGCTGAATCTCAGCACGTTGAGTGGGCAGAGTTCTTCTTTCGATAGTAGCCGTGCGAGTCGACAGTCTCTGGAATCGCGAATTCCCTTGCCGAAGCGCTTAACGCAGCCGACAACCGCAGCTCATGGCAGCAATCCCATGATGAGGAATGGCAAGTGTGGCTCCACGGCTTCGATCCGAGCGCCTGCTGCATCGTCTTCCAGCCACAGTACGCTGCCCAAAGTAGAGCGTGCTGCCAGTTTGCGTTTAAGTAAAACAGCCCCTGCTACGACTCTAACTGGGGAAGTTTCTCCTCCGAAAACCAATGGCGTGACTCAGAGACCCGTGAAAAGCAACGAGCGGGCAACCGCAATGGGGACCATGAAGAGAACAGGCTCTTCCACACTGAAAGTGAAAGCGGTGGGCCAGCGTGTTGGACCGTTGCCAGCGGTCTCGCAACTGAATTCGAGAACCTTGGCTCCCAGAAACGGACTCGGAGGTAGACACAAAGAAAATAAAAGATCCCATTTCAGAGAACTAGTACATCTTGATAATCCGACCAATAAACCTCAGACTAATGCTTCTTGTTTACTTTTGCCTTAATGTGGGATTAGGTAACAACAGCTCAAGTGCCAAGGTCAAGCTCAAGGGATTGCATTCCCTCGGTCACCGCCAGCCTGAGAAACCCCTAACGGTGGGAATGTTACCTGTTGCTGCCCGGCGGCCCACTCTAGCACCTGAGGAATGCTGCTGGGAAGCTCCAGGCGCCAATGGCGAGAAGGAAGTGACGGCGGCAACGGTTCAAACGCTGGAATCCGGCCCTCATCGTCAAGAACGCCAGGTGATACCACTGGCACAGGACAAAGGACTAGAGCGGAGGGACCCAGAACACGTTCGTGGCTCGGCGGCAACAGTAGTGAAAGTGAAGCCATGTGACGCATTACGCGACCCAGTGCAGGAGCAAAACAATCAACCCAGAGTTTTGCAAATGGACTCGGCATCTTGCGATTCTTCCATCCATTCGGATAACGTGGATTTAGAGTTGGACGAAGATGAGGCTGACCGTGGGAGTATGGCTGCTCCAACTTTGCCTTTACTCTCGGTTTCCTTGGTAGACGCCTTAGCCAACTTGGCTGTGGAAGATGTAGACCAAACAGACGAGTTAAGAGCCCGCTGCCCTCAAGTGAACGTCTTGATAGATTCGAAAGGACCCGTCACAACGGGTTGGACTTGTGGTGAAGCAGTGGAGGAGCCTGTCACTCAATGGGCGAGGGAAGACACAGAGCAGGAAATCCCGTTTCCCCCCGAGATTATGCCGGCGCCCGACAAGAAAAAGGGGGGAGCCAGTCACCGACGTAAATTCTTGCGCAAAATGACGTCACTAACGTCCATGCTGTACGGCCACCATCAAAAGAGTCTCAGTCAGCCTCCTTTAAGCCAAAGAACGTTCAGCAAGGAACTCCTGGTCGCTATGGAGAAGGAACACCGATCGCTGAAGGGCGAGGGTGCTCCCCCACCCCCACCCGCTTTGCATTTCGATGCTACCTGGATCCAAAACGAAGTAGACACGGCGTTGGAAAGATTAACGACGTCAACCGGAGGACCGCAACCGGCTCGAGGACGGAGTTGCAGCATCCCCTGCGTGGAATCGGTTTCACCGCTCAAGCCCATTGCCGCCAATTTGGAAAGGCAGGCCGCCAATAGTTCAGAAGTACTGACCAGCCATGACTTGGGCTCCTCGCAACGCTCGCTGTCCTTGCCCAAGTCCTTCCTATCCAGTCGCTATGGTCTGGTGGGCATTCGAGCAGCCTTACCCAAGTAAGTTTTTTTCCATGTTATAAAACTTGTTCTGGAGGGTGGGGAAAGAAGTGCCCTTGATAGAAGGCTTTAGATCATCAGATAAACCTATTAGGATTATGGCTGTTTTTCCTGACAGTTTGACTTTTAAGAAAAAGAAAAGTGTATGCTTAGCCCCACCCAGTAGTAGTGGACGTGACTGTAATCAATGATTTGTACGGTCCGCGCCAAATGTCGTCATCACCCGATAAGCAATCTCCCCAAACGCTGTTTTTGACGCAAGCTTTAAAGTTCGTTAGAGAAGTGGGGCTTGGGTATCACACCTGAGCAGAGCATTTGGCTTTTTTACCTGACCGAGCATTTTCCCCGACTCATTATAGCAGCTTTTGGGTCGTCGCCCAAGACGTTGCTAGCCATTCCGGATAGGTTTTCTCCATTAGTGCATTTTTGGCGAGTCTTTTTCTAAGCGGCACGGCTAGTTCGAGCCGGACCGTCGGTAGAAGTGAAAGATTTTTTTATTGTGGTTTCCAAAAGAGAAAATGTGGGCCAAAGGCGTGAACAAAGCTAAAAGCCATTGGAATTTGACTATGCCAGCGGAAAGCTTCGATCAGGAAAAGGAAGATGAACGCTCGAGACGCAAAACTCTGTGTTTATCTGGAGGTTTCGTGGCTTTTTCGCCTCCTCGCCGTGCGACCCATACGCCCAGCCATAGTGCCAAGCGGACTACCCCAGTGGCCAAATCCAGTTCTCACTTGTGGAAATCCAGCATCGAAATTAGTCAGACTAAGATTAGTGAGACTCCACCTTCAGACAGCAGCAGTAGTAGTACTCCATCCAAAAATGGCGTTGATTTGCGACGAAGCAACTCCGGAAATAGCAAAGCCAATACTTGGCGTCATAGTTGGTCCCCTGTTCTGCGATTGCACGGGGCCAGCAAAACCCCCATTACCAGTAGTAGTCGCCCCGATTCGCTGGACCAGAGCAACGTCACCCTGACTTCCATCCAGGAAGAAACGAGCTGGAATCCCTTGCTTAAATTCCAAGAACTGCGATTGGCCGAGCGCATGGAGGCCATCAATCCCCACCTAGGCGAGACTTTGACGAAACTGCAGTGAGCTCACACTGGTCTTTTACCTTTCATTTTTTTACTCAACACAGCCTGTGGGATACATGAATGAGTTAATTTGCTGGAAACTTATTTTTTATCATTTTTTTTTGCAGCATGCGATTCCCGTGGAGGAAAGGTGGCAAAGCCAAGAAGGACGGATCGGAGACCAGTACTCAAACTGAGGTAAGACAAGTCATAATACTCTGATAAGGTTTATCAGACACGAATGTCGCAGCAGAACTTGGTGATAAATAAAGGCTCTAGTCTTATCTTGATACTTTCTAGGAAGATGAACGCTGCAGTACGCCCCCGTTGCCGCCGTCTCCCCGCCCCCCACTGCCTGGCTTCAAGAAAAATTCAAACGATCCAACAATCATCCCATGGCGTCCAGGACGGAAACCTAGGGGAGGTACACCGATGCGCAGTTTATCCGTTTGCGATCTTCAGCGGTGAGGAGAATTAAAGCTTTCCTTTCTCATCAAATGGCCAAATTTTAATGTTTACTTTCACAGGCCGTGGTCTCATATGTATCTAACGACGGATTTGGATGACCTGTCGGCGGAAGCGAACTTGAGGTTAAAAGGGCCAGACGGGGACAGCCCAAGTCTAGAGGAAAACAACCGCAAGAAATTCCGCAAATCACTCTCTTTACGTTTTGCCAAGCGTCCGGATGGGGAAGAAGTGGAGACGGATCAGGCCGACACCTTGCAGACTATAAGCGAAAGCCGTCCTGTGGAAATTAGCACCAAGTATGTAGGGAGGAAAAGACACAAAAACTAAACGGTTTCAAAGGAACTTATTAACCCCCTTGTTTTAAATGGGGAAAAGCGTGCCAGGAAGACTGCGTGAAGCCCAGAAAGCTGCGAGAAGCTCCAAGTGCAATAGCGGAGACAGCGGCATTGAGGTGCAAAGCAGCGGAACGCCGGATGTCATTAAAGTACAATATGCATATATGCGTGGAACGGTTTTTGCTTTAAAATTGGCTTTGTTTTTCATTTTTAGAAAATGGTGGGACCCTTGCCCTTGGAACTAGGAAGTCAAGAGCGGTTATCGCCAGAGTCTTCCGACTCGTATTCCTCGCAAACCAACAAGAGAGGGTATCCATTTTTGCACAGATCTGCTTTTTCAAAATGCGTACTAAATAACTTGTATGCATTTAAAAGCAGGATGAAGAGGAGCGCGGCTCATAGTCATTTGTTGGCGAGTACTTCCCAACCCAAGATGGTGTGCAGTGGCGAAGAAGAGTCCTACCCTGATGTGCTCACCTCGGAAGACGAAATGGACGAGGGATACATTTCAAGGCCCATTTTGGGCTATGCTTTGTGGGCCCATGAGCCAGAGGAAGGCGAATTGAAGCTGGAAGTAGGAGAGGCTATAGAAATCCTGGATGCTAGCAATCCCAACTGGTGGTGGGCGGCTAGTCGAGGAAAATATGGCTGGGTACCGGCTTCTTACCTTCAGGTCTTGATTAAGACGGCTGGCTTTTAAAATGAGTGTAGTATTTATTAAGGATGTATTTTTTTATTTTTTAACAATCAACAGGTGGCTGTAGAGGTGCCTCGTCAACCCTCGAGAAGAGAAGGATCAGCAGACGATGGAGAAAGCGACGAGAACGACGTACGTGGTTTTGTAGTGCAAGAACTCGTCACAGCCGAGAAAGATTTCGTCAAGCTTTTGCAGGACCTAGTAGAGGTATACACTTCTAAACATGGTCTTGATTCCAAGCTTCTCATATATTTGGGTTGCTGTCAACAGGGATTCCTGGAACCGTGTCGCAGACATCCCGATTTGTTCAGTCCGGAGCAAATCCGAGTCATTTTTGGGAACTTGGAGCAAGTGTACGCTTTCCAGCGCAAATTTCTGGCTTCATTGGAACAATGTGTGGACTGGAAAAGCATGAAGAGAAGTCGATTGGGCAGAGCGTTCTTGCGACACGTAAGCAATTTTCAGCCGAAAAATCCCAACCGTATTCCAATTATTCTTTATTCTTTTAGGTGGAGGGCTTTGCCATTTATTCCGAGTACTGTCAAAACCACGCCCATGCCGTTGCCTTGCTGCAGACCTTGTACAAGCAGGAAAAGATTTCTCAGTTTCTCGAAACCTGTAGATTGCTGAGAAATATGATGCGCCTGCCTCTAGATGGTTTCTTGTTGACGCCTATCCAGAGACTTTGCAAATACCCACTTTTATTAACCGAACTTAAGAAGCGCACGCCCGTAAGTTACTTGATGGCTCTCTTTTGGCGCTTTTTCTTGAAATGCGTCCTTTAGAGTAAGCATGCGGATTATGCCGCTATCTGCTTAGCCCTGGCGAGAATGAAAGAAGTGACTTTGGAAGTCAATGAAGCTCAGCGCAGATTAGAACAGCGCCAGCAGGTTCAGCAATGGCAGAATAATGTCGAACACTGGCAGGTATACACTCCTTTTTCGCACTTGTAGACGCGGAACTCCGTTTTTATTTATTCACATTTTTTCAAATTTATTTTTTTACAGGGTGAGGATTTAATGCTCAGTTCCACCAAACTATTTCACCAAGGCGAATTGCAGAAACTTTCACCCGGGGGCTGGGCAAAAGATGTTCTCCTTGGCTTGTTTGATTCTCAATTGGTGATTACCAAAAAGGTAAAGCCGCGAATCTTTAAAAGTTTTTTTGTTTGTTATCTAAGCTAAATACGCTGGCTTATATATGTAGGATATCGTTCGTAGGAATGCCTTCATTTATAAAGATCGCATTCAAATTGACCAGTGCCAAGTCATGGACGTACCAGACGGCCGAGGTAATACTTTTATTAAGGCTCCCGTATACCTTAGCTCGGTATAGGCGCTTAGCATGGGGAATTTCTGACCACTTTTTTGAGAAAACCAGAGCAATTCATGAAAAAATTCTTTTACAAGGCTCTTGAGTTTGCTCACAGGTAGTGCAAAACCAAAGCACGAATTTTTCCAAGGGGTAGTTAATTATAAATATGCAAATGAAGTTTGCAACTATAAGAAATACGTGACCTAAAAATCTGTTTTTCGGTTATGCACTAGCTGCTAACAAAAGAAAATTTTTGCATTAGACAGTTTTCAAATCTGACAAGCCGTTTTCGAAAAATCTTGGTCCGAAAGTCTGGCGACTTGATTTGGTACACTGTGCTGCTACAGCAAATTAATAACAATATTTGTTCGGCAACAAATAATTTGTTCGGCAGGAAATTTGTTCGGTAACAAATCGTACTTTTCAGAAGCAAAACAAACGTAGAAACTTTGCCCGCAATTAGCTGTCTATTTATTTTCTTACTTTCTTACGCAAGTCTTTCGCAAAACAACAAAAACTACCAGTGTCATCTGTGAATTGTTCCTATCAATAAGCTAAGGTATACGGGAGCCTTAATTTTTCATGAAATGGATTCAAATATTTCAAATTCACGGATACTAGTTTACTCAAGTCCAATTGTTTTTAAATCAAGCACTTAGTAAAAAAAGAAGTAAAATTTTATTCTAGATGGTCAGTTCGGATGTCAAGTTCGCAATGGTTGGAAAATCCGCTGTTTGTGCCGGGATAAATGGTTTCTGTTCACGTGTCGAAACCTGGGAGATAAACTGGCCTGGCTGAAAGCTTTGCAAAATGCCCGAACAAATGTGCAGCACCTTGTTGTGCAGCAGTCCGGTTCCATGGACACGGCCGAAGCCATCCATAGTGCCGACACAAAGAAAAGTAACAATTCAAGTTCATATTACGACTTTTCATTCCGCATGTTTAATTAGGCCAGTCTTCTTTTATCCTGAATTCTGAGCGATCCAAAGAACTGTGGCCTTGGGCAACGACAGGGAAAGGCGGCTCCGTGGTGAGCGGCCTGGACGCTACGTAACTACCCCAAACAATCCGTATCTATCGTAATCTACCGAGGTATATAACTACTGTATATGCAAAAAACTGTGTTCATAATGTGTAATTTATCAAGAAAAAGCGAAATTTTTAACCATTTGGAAACTTGTGATTATGTATTGCACTGAATCGGTGCACAAGTTGCGAGACACGTAGATTTCGACTAGTTCGGGATAGGAAGAGGGTGCAAATTGGCACTGGGCCGACAGCACGTCGGAGCGCAGACCACAGGATGAAACCACTTTCGTTTTTTCCTACCAATTCAAAAGTGGGACAGGAACCATAAACGGCAGAAAACACTTCCAAGGGCACAGGACTCCAGAATTTGAGCGTTTAATGAGCAGCTACTAGAGGCCGAAAAAAGTTATTAGTGTATATCCTTCTAGATAACTCAATGAATCCTAATTTTAAGGATGTGGAAGGCAAAAAAGAAGGTACTAAACAAGCCAGAAACCCATGTCACAATCTTACCTAGTTGAGCAGTTCAAAGGACATAATTCATGTAATTTTTTTAAAAGCAAAATTTTTGAAAAAAAAACAGGCAAAAGGCGATACCGTGCTTGTGAGTCACTAACCAGGTTTTATAAGTCTCTACAGCCGCCATTTTCATGCAGTAGTGGGGGAACACAACGGAGTTAGTCGTTTTTCTTCGTGTTGCTGTGTCCGCTGGCCCTTGCGTTACCGTTTTTGGCCGCATCCGCTTTGGCCGGAGTACCGGTAGCATCCGTGGGACTTTTAACGCCCACCGCGCGGCCCAGAGTATCCCAAATTCCACCGAAAAAGACGGCGCAGCACAAGTTTTCGAAGGGCAAGAAGGGATCGTTGATGCCCAACAGCATGGACGAGAGCTACAAATGCAGAAACGTGTGTTAGCCGGAAGCTTTTCTAGCCTAACAAAAAAAGCGGTATTTTTTACTTTGAAGTAGACGAAGAAGATGACAATTCCAAAGTACACCAGTGCATGGGGTGCGGAGATAAAGTCCGTCTTCTTATCCAGGACGAAAATGGCAGAAGCCACAATGCAGGCTTTGGTCGCACTTGGGTGAAAAGAAAAACAGCAGGGATAAGGCTTTGATAATTCCCCGTGTCTCTAATTAATAGCACAACAACAACCCAACTTACAACGTGGGCTGGAGTAGCTCAAAGGCGGTAGGAGTCCAAACTCCTCTGATAAGGCGTTCGAAGATCTTGACAAAGCCTCCGCCGTTGCCTTTGACTAAGCCCACGATGAACATAATCAACCAGGCATTGGGGAAGAGTTTGGCAGCGTGAGAAACACCATCATAGATTTTCTTGCAACGATAAACCTCCTTCATGGTGGCGATGGTGACTTTGACGGGCAAAAACTTGGCCAGTTTGTAGCCAATGTCAAAGGGGCAGTAGAACATGACGTACCTAGAAACCATTTCAAATGTGGGTTCATTTTTCCAGGCCTATAGACTCTTTTTCTTTCTACCAAACTGCAGTAGCCAAAGCGACCGACTGGGTGTTTTTGAAAGGCGTTAGGAGAGGTTCTCCAAGAAATACGGCCCCGAGGAAGCCTCCAGCGTAAACTACAATCATGGTGGAGAGCCAGCAAGCCACTGGATGCTTCCTCGAAAAAGGAAGGGAACCTGAAAGAGAAATGTCATCAGAAAATCATTACCTTCAACGGATCCCTAGATCTAAGCAATTTTCGCAATGTCAGGTAGGGTAAGTGTGAACACACGTTCCCAGGATCATCAAGTCGCGTGATCTAAATTTAGTTTTGGGCACCAGGCTTGTGTTACTCTGGGGGAGAGGAGAGTTATAACAGGGTGTTATAAATATAGAGCCCAGGTGCGTGTGAGGCAGAGCCCTTGCATCGTTTTTTTAAATCTTTGTCTCTCGGAGCTAATATTAAGACAATAAGAACTTGCAGTAAAGTGAAACCGGTCCATCTATTAACTGAAGATTGGTTATACCCTTTTAGGAATGGCATGATCTCATAGTCCCAAGGTAATGTACCTGCTCCTAGATCTTCTCTGACAGCCAGACAGCACATGGCAACGTGTGCAATATCAAAATAGGGCCACATTTTGAGCTTGGTGACCTGGTTGGCCAGGTCCAGAAAGGCTTCGGGATCGAACATTTTCGTGAAGGAAAATTAGCCTATAGGTTGAAGTTCATTAACGTAACAAAATAAATGGTAAATTCTGGGGTTACTTACAAGGCAAAATCACAAGTTGAAAGATCTAACGAATATGATTAGTTTCAGCACCGGTTTCCTTCACGAACTGCTCATGAGCTGACAAGAAGCATATGGCCACGCCTACAGCAAAATCTGCTCCTAACCGTACCTTTTTGACATACAACCTTACAGTGTTTCGGAACGGGCGTTTCGGCCGGAACGGCGATAATTACGTTCTTCGGCAACTTTTGGCCGTTCTGTTTCGTTCCTCTGGCAGTTTTTACCGTTTCGTTCCGTTTCGTTCTGGTGCATTTTCGAAAATTTCCGTTCCGTTCTATACCGCTCCGATATAAATATCGATTTTTAAATCTAAGAAAAATATCGATAGAAAATCGTTATCTACGAATTCCAAAGCGGGAATTTTGAAATACATAATATTCGACAAAAGCAATCTTGTACTGGTCACATCATTTTTATTTACAACAATAATGAACACTACTTATGAACACTACAATAATGAACACTACTACTATGAACACTTTATTTGCTAACATAAAAATGTTAGTAAATAAACCACCTCTAAGAGATATTATGCAGTGAAACTTAACTGGAAATTCTATATTAGCATGTCTTATAGTGTTTTTCCGTAGGAAAACTGAGTGCAGGTTAGGTGCTGCACTACTTTTCCAGTTTTCCACACCGTGACGTCAC
This sequence comes from Lepidurus arcticus, assembly GCA_003724045.1. NCBI lineage: Eukaryota > Metazoa > Arthropoda > Branchiopoda > Notostraca > Triopsidae > Lepidurus > Lepidurus arcticus. The sequence continues at coordinate 18,038 of RJJA01000394.1, forward strand.
AGCACTGTGCTGCTTCCTAGAACGCAGTTCGAAACAGAGACCAAGGAAACGCGCGGGTTCCGTGCTTGTCTGGTAAAAATGGAGGAATCCTTTTTATTTCAAGATTTTGCGCGCAATGGGGATGGTAAACCAGGCATAAAACGGGATAGAATTTCTATGTAGAGCTGTAAGATGAAATTTCTTATTAAAGAAGAGAAATTAGCACTTGTCGGCTTTCCGTATTCATATTTCGCGCGTAAACAAACAGCACTGAACTTCCTGCGCCGCCAAAAAGTCAGTGCTGCAAAACTTGCACTTTCCCCGCACTTTTCTAGTGCTCGCTCCCCCGTAGAAACATGCCCAGCGCCAGACAACTCGTGCCGGTTTCCCAAGGAAACATGCGGCACCCGCCCAGTGCCGAAAACTGCAGCACCAATTTTCCCAAAGGAAAAACGCTATTTGTTTCGTGGTGAACGGAATGACCGGCCCAGGAAAGCCGTTCCGTTCCTGTATGCTTCCGAGCAAATGCCGTTCCGTTCTCGTTCGTTTACGAAATGCGACGTTTTGTTCCGTTCCGTTCAAATGAACGGAACGGAACGATTCTGGATACGTTCCGAAACACTGAACCTTAGACGCCTCCAATTTCAGAAAGGTAGACAACTAGCTTGCGTGCAGCTAGCCATTCAACGTTTAATCTAGTGATGCTTCCGGATCGTCATTCGGTAGTTTGCAGCTCGCGGAGTACAAATTAGTGTGCATTCCCGCGTCTTTAAACGTTAATTTGACATTATTTTATACATAAAAAGACTTTACCATAATACGCACAACTAAAGCGATAACATTCTTAATAGAAATACGTTCATTCTAAAATGAGAAGCTTATTTAAAAAGTGAAGGAACTTAATTAATGGGAGATAAAAACAAAGACAATATATTCTATATTGTGCATTTTAAACGTGAGCTGTCTATAATATAGGATCATATGTAAATGTAATTGTTTTCTTTGTTTCATGATTTTTCCCGTTAAGATTTATGGAAATTTAAAGTAAAAAATAAATCTAGTCCGATTTGCGATTTATTACTTACGCTGATTTAAAGAGCCAGTAGAACAAATAATTATGCAGATATTGGCCATCTTTTAGGTTAAATAATGCAGGGAATGAATTAAGTTTGAATCTTGATATTTCATTAACTGGTATACTTTGTAATATAAGTAGCATAAAATATAATTAATTTTCCGAATTTCTATATCCTTGATACAAAGAAAAAACTCTTCGGAGCCTATAGTTTGCATAAATCATTTACCATACGTTTTAGAATAAATTTTGCACAAGGAACAATAATTTTACTACTGATTTTGTACATTTTATTTCATTGGAAGTTTTATTAATTAATAATTGTACTAGTAACGAACTACATACTTGTATCAAGTAAGGAAGCTGTTTTATGCCTCGAGTACAGAAAGGAAAAGGAGATTCATCACTGGCAGAAATTTTGAAAGATCTTTGAGCGGCACATATATATGAACGGCAATATAAAATTTGAAAGTAAAATAAAAGACCTGCCCTAGCTGATGCTAATCAGTACTGGATGACATAACTCTTTTGCAATCCAGTAATGCCTATTGATAACCTGTGGCTGTGGCCTTAAGAAGGAAATTAGCAAATACAACGTGTGACAGTTTACGAGCCCTAATCACACTCGAAATGACTGTATCGCGCGATCTCTTAAAAAGCACTCTCAGGTCTCAGCCGACCGCCTCTGCTTGCTCTTCTCATCTCTTCCCGGTTATATATCCTTGCACCCTAACACGTTCTTTTTATCCTCCCATAATCGGCCACGGAGAGAAAAATTGAGAATAAGGGAAAAAACTAGTAATTGATCCTTGTTATATATGCAACGCCGCGTGACGTCCACCGTGTCTTAATGGATTTTTTCTGCTGGGATACACAGCAGTCGAAGAAGAAAGGTATCTACGAATATACAGAAAGAAAGGTATCAACGCAAATACAAGAATAGCCTGGCGGTCGTTAAAAAAAGGCCGTACTCCCGCCATAAGAAAAGGGGTTTGATTACCTGGGAAAGAGAAAAGGGAAACAACAATGTGTTATAATGCGTTCTTTTTTAGAACTATGAGCTGCACGTAGACTCATATCTCGCTTTGTAATGACAACCAATTCTCGGTACAGATAGATACATTGAGGGGACAAGATCGCCTTAATATTTTCTTATGCGTTGAGAATAGGATAAGAGTCTGTGCGGTTAACAAATTTGCGTTCCTATAATAATTTTGTTGATGAAACACGCTTCACCCATTTTTGGGGGTCCAACCCAAAAAGAGCAATTTTCGAAGGTTTAATCCAATCTCCGTTTGTTAACTTGGCTTCTAAAGATTGCGAAATTGCGGAACTCTAGCAGTAATAGTAAGTGCGGATTGCTGGGCAAGACAGTATGCGGCAGCTGTGCCCAAGCCTTGAAACAAATTTGCATATATAACGCTAGACTAGAATAAAATGTGTAGCATTAATTAATCATAACGATGACAAGGACGGTGCGTGGTTAAAGCGAGTGCGGTGGTGCTGTGCATACGATTTAATAAGAGCATCGCCTGCACCAACGGCATTAAGCATCGCTGCTTTATACCATCTACCTTTGCATTCGAGCCACAACAATGACAATGCAACAAATTACATCCGCTTGCAAACAAATTGTCCCGCTCGAGTAATTAGAGAAATTAAGAACCCAGCCCTTTCAAAGCCGTCAGTCAAAAGTGGCAAAAAAGACGAAAACGTTCTTTAACTGTGTTGTATCCCCCAGCAGGAACAGTACCAAAAACTTGTGTGCAGTGCTATTAGTGCGTGCGATCCCTCATTATGGAGAAAAAACAGCACACGAGTTGCGCGTCTTTTGTTTGCACCATTGTAATCCTCATGTGTGTGTTTTGATAGCTCTAGATGAGCTTTAATTTGCCTAAATGACTATGCCAAAAACCTTGCATATGACGTCACTTTCGAGCTACGTGATGCGGCCGAACTCTTGCTCTTTCTTATAATGTAGACAACTCCCAACTTTTTTTCTTATTGCTTTTTCAAAATAATTAGTACTTTTTCCTAACATTAAAATATAACATTAGAATAGAATGTAAGAGCGTTTATTGCTTGGGATGAATCAACACTGTAAGGCTCCAAGTATAAGAGTGTTAAAAGGGAGTTTTTTGGGATTCGCTACCGAATTTTTAAGCTGATACGACTGGACACTCATCTCTTGCCATAAACAAAAGACAGGCAAAACACCCCTCGCTGGGTTAATAATAATGTGGCGCCGTCATAAAGAAACTGAGCGAGAGAGAGCGAGAGAGAGGGCAATTGCATATGTACAAATATATGTATACTTGGCGCATTCTTTATGTACGCTGGCGTCTTGGAAAGAAAGGCGAGGAAAAGCAACTTGGTATGGAATGGACAACAATTAGAAAAGTAGTCTGCCAACTCGCTATGCGTTTTTTATGAAAGGAAAGCAACAGTAGGGAGCATCAACAATAGCTGGCCATTGTCTTGTTATTACGTATCTCGAAACAAAACCCCCCGGTTCTCCCCAAATTACCAGATGAAGAAACGAACGCATGTAAAAAAAAAGAAATGAAATGAAAAAATACAATAAAGCCCACGGTAAAAAGCTCATGCATATTTGCTTAGCTTTCAGTTCTTTCCTGGATATATACACACATAACGAATGCCCTAATAAAAATATAGCAAAAGGGTTATTAGCAGGGGGCCATCATGGGAGAGGTGAAACGAAGCAATTAACATCCCAGCTGCAGTTATATGTTACTCCTGTGATGAAGTTGCTCCAAACGTAGCCTACTGGACGTTAATGTTTTTTGTTTGGTGTTTTATTTTTCACTTAGAGCGAACGGCCTCTTTAAAAAAAACACAGGCATATTGGTTGATAAAAGGCAGCCACGTTTTTTCTTCTTTATTTTTTTTTTTGGGGGGGGGGTCACCCTCTAAGATGCGCAGGATTATCATGCGTCGGGTCAATATTACTATTGCACTTTCAAAGCGTGGATTGTTATAGCTAAACAGGTTATTATCCTACTTCGACATCCTGGGCGGGGAAAACGTGTAGGATCGAGAGTGTAACCAATGGACAACTCATCAAAGGCATTAGGCTTGCCGGATTGCCATTTTCCCCTGATTGCCACATAAAGCGTTCCTAAAACTATTATACCCATCTGTTGCAACACGAAACTTAACAAGATAAAAACAAAAAGTCTGAAGGAACCACTTTAAGACGCTTTGCAATTTTCCGTTTTCACTCTATAAACTCCTATTTGTCGCAGTCGAGACCAACCGAAGTGCTTTTTGCTCAGCACACATGCATCCCTTCAAGACCGCGCGATGTACTTACGTCTATAAGACGGACCAGAGTCAATGAAGCAAAGCGAGTAAAGGCATTGAAGTGTCTACGCATAAAACTAACTGCATAATGATACTGCACGCGCAGGTCAAGCTAAACGCCTTTATCCATGCAAGTCATATATACCCCTCTGGTGAGAGCTAGTAGCCGAGCGAAGCAACAGTCCCCCAGACAAATGGTTATGGGCAAGTGGTAGCTTGATGACTTAACAATCGGGCCTGCGCGAAAGACGAGGGAAATAAAGCCATTTCATCTCCGATTCCCCGCGCGCAGTACACGGGTTTTTATGACTTCGGCTGTGATTTGAGAAAGCAAGAAAGGCATAACAGCGACAATTAAGAGGACATCTAGAAAAGTACTCCGAAAGGCCGAGGGTCATCCAAAGGGTCAGTCTTTTATACGAATCCTATCGTGCGACAAAAACACTTCCCAAGCGTTTAATCCCTTCCATCCCCCTCTGAAAACCGTTCCTAAGCCACCCTCCTCTAAAAACCCGAAGGTAAAGCAATAGAAAAGTAATATCGCATCAAGGGCTGTCCTATAACGAATAACTTCCGCAGCAGATCCATCTTAGAGAGGAGCGTTATGGTTCAACGGACGCCAAACAAAAAGGATCTGTCACCACAGTGAGACAGATTACATCTGTCTGCCTGGTCATCTATAGGGAATCCCTTATATACAGTGGGCTCTGGATGGCGGCTGATTGGTAAAAACAGTATTCATAAAGTATAACACATACTAAGCGAAAAGCTCCGCCTTGTTGTTTACTCACACTTACACGTACATGCAGCCATAAGTTACAAAGCAAAAGTTTTAATGTGGTATAAAGAAACATCCACCCAGTTATAAACTCGTTCAAAGCGCTCTGATTTAAGATCCTGCTGCTGCTTTTGCGTCACAAGACCAAAGAGGCGGGAAGCAACAATAGAAAGCTGGGGTGTGATATAAAAGCCAAGCGGCACTTTCCTTAACAGTGGAGCCAAAGCGGAAGGCACTGCGTGTGGTCAGTAGCAATTGTTTCGACGATGAATGGCGGGATCGACCTCAAAGGCAGCCGACTTGCATGAAACACAAACCTGACCTCCGCGTAGTTTTGCTTGCTGTGCACTTCATATTCTCTTCCCCGGCTCTATCTCTTTCTCTCTCTCCCCTAGCACCGTCAAGGCAACAATTACCTGGCTCACAGATTCACCTATAGTCCCGACACAATTTGCAACCGACTAATAGTTAAGGAATTGGTAGTCTCCCATCAGAGAGTTGGATCAAAAGAGTTTCCCGAAAATTGACTTTTATGATCCCCGGCTGGCTTTGCAAAAAGCCGCAGAAAAAAGTGTCCTGTATTGTTGTCCTACCTTGAATATATAGCGCCGCTTTGAAATAAGCCAAGCTGGGTTTTTTCGGTAACTTGCGAAAGACTCTGAAAACGCAACAGCCACAAAAGCACAAGTGTCAAGCAACTTGGGGCTTTTCACCCAAGCGGCAGCAGCTTCTCTTTGGGAAAAGGCGTTTAATAAGACAATAGATGAGCCAAGAATTAGACGGCACATTACAGGACAACTTCCGGTGCTTGTCTCATGTGTCTATGTGTGTGTGTGCCCCATCAAGCTGATGGCCAGTAAGGGAGTCTGTTGTTCGCTGCTGGGTGGTGATGAATGATTATCGAGAGGAAATTAGATCCAGCAGTAGACGTGTTATGTTAGGTACACATGTTATAGCATGAGACAAGACACGTCCTTTTTGGCGCTCTCCAAAAATCTATTAGCCGCCTTTTTCTTTCTCAGCGGATTAGGCAAGTTTTCACCCCTTGTTGGAACAGTCGGTTAGAACATCTACCACGTCCGTAAAAATTGCAGACCATCGCCGATTGTTTGTGCTTAATGCGGGTGGCCGAAACATTCACGATGTGGGGCGATGGAGAGCAGTGTTCATGCCGAAACACTTACCAGGAAAAATCTCAAGCACTCATTCCATTCCTCAGTCCATTCCTGACATTCTCGATTCTGTCCACTTTTGAGAAAGCGGAACGCATGCCATTCGTTCAATATGTTTCCCTTGTGTTACGTTAGTATTATTACACGGCTAAAAGAATGTGATTCCTTTGGCTTGTTTCAAGGGAAACTAATAAGCACTAAAATCCCAACTTGAAGATCGTGTACTGGAAACCCCAAGCCGTTAAAAAAAGCCAAATCTGATATAAAATGGCTGGGTAATGGAATAAAATCGGATAAAGGTCGGTCCCAGGTGGCTCTCACACGGGCGGTTACGGTGCTAACAATCGAGAAATGGCATTTCTCCGCAGATATTGGACGGAAAATGGCCATGTCACGCTCTACTCACGAACACGCCGCTTTTAAGATACAGAGACTCGCTCACATGGGATATATATTATATACATTCTTAACTGCAAGCTATAAAAGGAAATAAGAGAGGGAAGATGTGCTTGATGTGTACACAGCAACCATTCACAGAAGACTCGTTTTAAATGCAATTTCAAAGGTTCTTAATATCGGCTGCCACCCCACACGATCCTTTCCTCCTATCAGCTATAAATGAAACTCTTCTTCCATTTTCCATTTCTGTCATAGGCAACTACGCTTTTTTACTTATACTTGGGACTTGTAAACCCATCCTACCGACACCCAAGAAAAAATAAGAATAACGTCGCTAATAAAAAAAAGAGAGGAAGTGTATATAAGCAAATTTACGTGATGCAGAGCGTGACGGGAAAAGGGAAATGATGATCTACAATTGGTCTGGTTGCGCTCTCATGAGCAAGTTGCCCATGGAAATTTGGTAAGTTGTTGGCTGTGGCTTGCTGCCTGTTACGAATTATTCGTCAAATATCAAAGGAAGAAGGCGGGCCATTCCACGACATAAAAACGTATATACCATATTACACGACAGCACAATGGCGTCCGTAAAAATGTAAAAAAATACGGGGGGAAAAAGCCTCATTTCGTTTCCGTGTATTGCAAAAGTCTAACGTGGCTCAGCTCTTTTTTGGTACACTTTCCGTATCACTGAAACAGAATACACCAGGGTCTGCATAAGAAGCGAAAGATAGCAGCCAAGAGCCCTTTTTCTCGCTTTGCGCCGCATAAAAATCCCCACCAGAGTTATTATATTATTATTATCATTATTAGTATGGTGGCTTTGGTGAGCGAATGAGGAGTGAGAAAGAGAACATTATGTATACACCTAAGGAAAAGGGCTTCCAAAAAGCCCGTCTCCACAACAGCACAATACTGCATTAGCACGAGGAGCGAGGCCCTTGAATGCCCGCAACACGATGGCTCTAACTGCGGATCTATGCTTGTTAAGATGAAATATAATGGAGCAGTTGTATGTTATTAAGAGAGGAGCAGACTTGTGCATCCAGGGAGGGAAAGGGGGAGAAGGGGGGTTGTATGGAAGCATGAACAGAAGCCAGCCAAGCAACACTGCGGGAATTAAAAAAAAAACGAAATTTCCCCCTCCCCTTTTCTACAGGTAAAACACAACAAAAGTACATGCAGCAGCAGTACCACCACCGCCCCACCAAGCCTAATGCATCCTCCGCTTTTTTTTGGCGTGTTAAAAGTGTAACACGGGTATATGAGTTATCCAAAGGGATATGTATCCGTCAGATAGAGCCGAGATGACGCTCTCTTTAAGTAACCCAGGCACATTTTTACCTGAGCGTATTTTCAGACAAGCAGAAAAAGCAAAAGAAAAGGTACCTCCTAAAAGAGAAAAAAAGGAGTTGGTGAACAACACCAAGAGTGGTTGTGTTTGGCGCAGGTAGAAACCAACTCGCGGGCATGAACCTTTTAATACCACTTTTTCCCCATTTCCCATTTTTCTTTTTTGTCTCGGGAATCTTAAAAAAGTAGAGAATTCTACAAGAAGGGAGATTGAATTACCTCGTGCTGTTATTAAAGAGCAATCTTCGTCGTAAGGTGTGACGAGAAAAGCCAAGGGGGGCCTTTGTAAGACCTACTCGCTGTATATAATACTTTTGCTACCTAACAGCCAGCATAGACTGCTGTCGACTCTTGCTTATATGCTTAGACCAATGTCTTTGGCGAATTCACAGTAAATGTCATGCCGTATTCTGGTTCCGAGAACAAAAGTTAAATCTCGCCAAAAAACAAGCAGTTCGGCCTCCATCGTCGTGCAACACAAGCCAAGCTGACGCCCTTTTTCATTTCCGATCAGGCTTCCGACGAGACGTGAAATCTGGCACAACTAACATACTTTCGTTAGTACAGTACATGGATTAGGCCCCGATAAGACTAAGTGAAATTATTTTCTTACTTCACAAGTGCATACTTATGTTCTTCACGGCAGCAAAATGTATAATACGCACAAATTCGCTTTACTTGCCATCCGATATTTTGGAATTGGGGTGATCAATCCGTTATACTGCAAAAATAAATAAATAAGTAAAATAATAAGAACCAAACCTTAGTCGGACGACTTATAAAAAAATAATGATTTTAAGGAAACAACGACGATGTTTACTCCAAAATCTAGAAATGCCGTCAACTAGGTTAAAGCTAGATGAAACCATGACAGATTTAATTGTGTAAGTCAGAAAGATTTCTACATGCTCGATTGCGGAAGTCTCTTCAACAAAATCTTAGGAAAAATTGAGCTACCGAAAGCATAATATTTACTACTCAGCAACACAAGTGACGATAAGAAGAAACGAAATGCTTACGGAAAACCAACCCCCGAATCGTAAAAAAAAGAACTGATTGGCGAGGAATTAAGCAAACGGGGTTTACATCATTACGATGATATTTTTCTTACCCGTGGGAACTGAAAACGGTTCGCGCTCTTCATTTGCCTTGCTTTGACGTGGGTGAAATAGCTTCCGATCGTGTCACGGACTCGGGGATAAGGTTCGCGTCAATGGGTGAAATAGCTTTCCCCCTTAAAAAAGAAAGAAAATTCCCCGAAGATATGGACAGACAAGAGTTTCTAAACGCTTGTCAGCAGCACGGGTAACACGGGAGGTGGTTCCAGGGGCCAAGACCCATTATACAACAGACAGAATATTGCACTGTTGTAAAAATAAAAGTCTGGAAGTTGGCCCAAAGCAGCGAAGCTTTGCTACAAAACTCGTAAACCATATACCTTGTAAAATACTGACCATGGGACCCAGACGAGGAAAATTTGAAAATCTGGGGGGGGGGGAACTTTACCGTGTTGTGCTTGACCAACAAGGGAAGGCAGAAAAAAGGGGGGTTGAAATGGAGAGGTCCTGCCATAAAATCATTGAGGACAGCAATCCAGCTCCTGGTGCCTTAAAATTTCTAAGTCTTTTTAAAACGGCCGTTTCAAACGAGCTGATATGACGGAATGTTCGGGGTGGGATTTCTTTCCCCATTGTTTTTCCCCCACTGCTTTACGGTTAAAGTAACAGTCGCCTCAGTGAAAACATGCACGGGACGGACTACAGTATAGCTTCCCCGCTTGCCGTTCAACAACAAATGGGTACGCGATATCCTCACAGGGGCCGTTTCTTTTCTTCCATAAGCGATTTAGAACTCGGCCAGTCCGACCCGCAAGTTTCTTCACTTTTATGCAAATGCATGTATAAATACATTCGGCATAACTTCGCTCTCGACTGTTTGGGAAGCTAACTGACTGTGGGGTGGAAGCAACAAGATGGCGAATTTGGCTGGGTTGGTTGTAAAATGCCTCGCTTTGTAACAGCGCAGGCAACAACAACAAAAAAAGTGAACCCAATCTGCGGGTCACTTCCAATTTGTCCTCTTTTGCCGAATTCTAGAGCTGAGAAAAGGCACTTGGGGGTTTCCAAGAGGTATCATTCAGTGGAAGGTTCTTCTTCTTGACCATTTAGGTCCGAGGAGGGGGCTTCCGAACAGTATAGAGCACCGTTTTTAAGTGTGCAGCGGTCCTGATCCGTCAGACAGTGGCCTAATGGCTCAAGTTCCGTGGAACAATATTACTCCACATTGCTACCGTACCGGTTTGTTACTCTTCTTTCCCCTTTTTCTAGTCCTTTTAACACCCAGAGAAAAACAGAAGAGCGCACCAGCGTTTTACGACACTCGGAGGATCCGTGGGAAAATCTGTTGTTGGAGCAACCAAACGGGAGTGTAATAGATCTATATACGCCAAATCGGGCAGAAAAGAGGACTAGTAGCGGACCTAAAGTCATTTTCAATGGCATTACGACAACGGGGAGGTGCCCCAACAGGTGACAAGAGGCAGAAAATGCGGCGTTGGCTATGCTCGACATGGTGCGTACAAGGTCTCCCAAATAAATACGGGATAAATAAACAGGCCGTGCTACCGTAGCAAATGAATTTTTGCGGGCCACAATTATTATCAAACTTTGGAGAATGCGCCCCTCAAGTCTTTTCTCTAGATATGGTTAAGTACTAGATAACACTGCGTGTAATGTACCGGCAGGGGAAACTCGTGCAGATCGAAACCCGGGAAAATTTGTAATGCATTTAAATTGTGCGGAGCATTTTGGCACGAATCAGCGTTGCTAAACACTGAAGAGATATATAAACGGCATAGCTTACAAGCATCAGTCAAGGCAGGCGGATGACACTGCAACTGATGTGCATTAGATTCGCTGAGGAGAGATCACAAGCTCTTCCCCAGTCACTCTTTTTTTGTGCGCGTTATATGTAACCAGGCGGGTTTCAATATAGCTCTTCGAGAAGCCGACGTCTGTTTGGCCCCCATACGGATGGGCAGAATAGACAGTCCGCGAGTCGTAAGAAACAGACAGGGACAGCACACAAGTCAGACGAATTAGTTAAGCTTTAACCAACTAGGTGACTTTACGACTTTACACGACAATGTACCGGAGGCTGGCTGCTGATCTTAGCTATTGGGTATACACTGTTAGATGTTTTTAAGATACCGTCTTCGCTGAAGACGCTCTTTCAAGATTCAAGGAAAAAAAAACTCGATAATCCAATTATTTTTTTATCCATTAGAGGCTGATGACAAAAATGCAAGGAAGCAAGTCTTGGAGGCTCATTTGGATATAAAAGTGTCGTATGCGGCGCGCATCTGATGACCGCATGCGGTGTAGGTATAGCGTCACAAACGGGACATTCATTACGTTCCCCAATTTCCTTCCGCGTTTTCCTTTGCTCCGGCGTAACAACCAAGAACATGAAATATACTCAAGATGCACTTAGCCGTATCCTCATAAAGCAAAGAAAAAAGGGGAAAAAAACTTCATTTCCATACCAGCGAACTGTGCAGCTCTCCCTGCACGATGAGGGAAAAAAAATCGGGGGTAAGTGGGTGGGTGGAGGGGGAAGGAAGAGTACAGCAATTCTCTCTCTCTCCCTCTCCTTGATGACTTGTCTCTCACATGTCCCCATGCACGATTCATTTGTATAAAAGAGTATATCGTCCCTCCCTATACCGTGGCCCATCAGGGATGATGAGCTTCCTCCTCCTTTTCGCCGAAAATTTTGTTGGGGAGGGAAGTGTGTGGGATCCGCCGCGTAACACCTGGGCCACGAAACGCAGGGAGAGGTGAAAGAAAATCCCAAAAGACCTTATGATACTCTGCGAAGCGGAAACAATGGAAAAGGTGTCAAAAAGAAACGCCTCTTCCCGTGTCCGAATCCACCAATCGTCAGTTGTGGGACTATCAATTCCTGTTGCGATTGGGGAAGCCGCGGGACCGGGATGCTGGGTTGCCGAGTGGCCAAGGCGAACAATTTTTAAGCTCTCGACGCAGGTAGTCCATGGTTAGTCAGTGTTGAGAACAGGGTCGGGCACGGATCAGAAAAGCTGACAGTGAGCCAAGGTCCTCAGTGGAACCCATCCTAGAGTGCATTTATATAGCCTTACAAAATCTTTCATAGCATACTGCCCAGCCATTTCGGTAGATTCACAGAAAAGTTTCAAAGAGACGAATTGACTATTTTAATACGAGTGCTGTTGCCAGTAAAGGAAAGTTACGGGAAAGTTTGAATTGCTGTGTGTTACAGTTTAAAATCCAGTGCAACAGCCGAGTGCAAATTCCTTCGCAATTGAGTACCAGAGTGGCAACGATTCCAGTTGCTTTCCAAGTGGTGTTATTGGTCAAAAGATGACCGTGACTGGCTTGGGGATGATGCGACCATGTTTTGCCGGATATCCCTTCCAAGGTAAAAGAAATACTTTAAAAACAAACAAAAAGCAACATGTACTATTTCCATCCTAAGTTAAGATTAAAGATAAAGAACACATTGAGTTAGTTTAATCATAACTATTGTCATGGTAGGACATATAACCTCAGGTATATCGGAGCATTCTTTCTTTGATATCCTTGTGACAAGACAGCAAGAGTGTTACAGTCTTGCCATTCATTCAGTTAAACATATCGTATAGCCCCAAAGGCCCAGATGGAGTGAAATCTAAAACCTAGCTGACTAATTTGTTTCAGGCCAGGGTCGAGTAAACCAATTGGGTGGTGTCTTCATTAACGGTCGCCCTTTACCGAACCACATTCGCCTCAAGATCGTGGAATTGGCAGCCGCCGGAGTGCGTCCGTGTGTTATTTCTCGGCAATTAAGGGTGTCCCATGGCTGCGTCTCCAAGATCCTTAATCGGTACCAAGAAACGGGTTCCATTCGTGCCGGAGTCATCGGAGGCTCCAAGCCCAAGCTGGCTACTCCTGAGGTGGAGCGCAAAGTGGACGACTACAAACGAGAGAATCCTTCCATCTTTTCCTGGGAAATCCGCGACAGGTAAAAAAGCTCTTGACCCTTTCCGTTTCAGCCCAGCTTCATTTACAGCCCCCACAAATTCAGAAACTAAAACGTTTGTCGTATTGTTGTTCAATTTCAACAGGCTCATCAAAGACGGCGTTTGCGACCGCTCCACGGCGCCTTCCGTCAGCGCGATTTCGCGTCTTCTCCGCGGCAAGGATGACGACGATAAAAGCCACGGTAAGCGCTTTTTTTTCTTTTCTTACTAAAGCTTCTGTTCGGTTGGCACGATTTCTCCCTATTACTCTCTACTATATGCATTCCTGCGCTGGCGACAAATTTTTCCGAAAGCATGTCGCTACACCGTTTATACATTAGAAACGACGGGTCATGAATTCACATGAGCAGAAGCCAAGCTCCGATAACGCACGCAGCTTGGAGTTTAACATACCCCGCAATAATGTCGCGGTGGTCCCACTGTTTTACGCAGGGAATAAGCTTTTTTATTTTTCATTTTTAAGGAGAAACTTTTAGAGTAATTTGCTGGGTTTCTCAATGAGTTTAGGGGATCGCTTTTTTGCTGGCTCCCTTTTTTCCCTCATTCTTCATCTCGGAAAAAGGGAAACCAGATGCGAAAAAGATCTCTGCTGTTTTACATGATTGAGAAGGGGTTCAAGTTTCAGCCGGCGGGGTGTCGGCACTTTGAAACATGTCGCTCAGGATTTCATGATCAGCACACAGGTGTTGGTGGCTACCATTCCTGGGGTGCTGCCCTTTTGTTATCCGAGCCCTCATACATTACTGTATATATAGTAGAGCAGCAGCGGTTCTGATGCTCGACGGCCAACAAAAGCCACTTGGCCGAAAAGCCAACAGCACAACAAACAGCAGCTCCAAAGAACCGCTACCGCCAAATTGGTTGACACGTCCTTTTCCCTATTAGCACAAAGCTTTAATACCTTGTTTAGCGAAAGACTTAAAAGAAACCCCTATTGAGATCTAGAGCTTAAGCCGGTCTGAAAGGACCCTGCTAGATACATTCAGGTGAATCTGCATACGAAAAATCACCGCGGTAGTAAGAGATTTTGTTTTTAGTACTATAGGTAGTAATACTCGGTTTTAATACTCAGTTTTAAAATCTACAATGTATTTTACTGCTAAAAAAGAAGCAAAAAAAACTTTTTCATTGGGACACACACGCAGAGCTCGGTATCGTTTTTACATTTTCGTGTTAATGGTGGTTTTGAAAATTCTATACAAATTCGACCCACACATTCGATGAACCATTAAGACCAGCCTTGCTCGTCTCTCTCTTTATAAGCACTGTCTGTATAGCAATGTTGCAACTTGAAATTAAAATTAGTTTTAAAATGAAGAGGAAAGACCTCTCAAGGAGATAGAGGAAGAAAGTGAAACAACTCATTCAAACTGAGCTAATTAAGAAAGAAAAAAGAACTCGGAATGATTGATGTCTCAAATTAGGGACCAAAGGCAGCAACAGCGACGCCTCCGATTGCGAATCCGAACCGGGCATCCCATTGAAGAGAAAGCAGCGCCGGAATCGCACCACCTTCTCGGCGCATCAGTTGGACGAATTGGAAAAGGCATTTGAGCGAACGCAATACCCGGACATTTACACGCGAGAGGAACTGGCCCAGCGCACCAAGCTGACGGAAGCTCGCATCCAAGTTTGGTTCAGCAATCGCCGAGCTCGCTTGCGCAAACAGCTCACGTCATCCACGACGGGTTACAGCAATTCGGCCGTCAACGTAGCCTTGCAGAGCTTGTCCATGGGCGTGCCCTTCAGTCATCCTTCCGCGGCGTCGGCGGCGTCTGCCTACGGATTGCCACAAGGACTGGCGGCGCACCATGCCCATCACCAAGGCATCAGCGCTCATCAAACGCTTTCGCATCACCAAAGCAGTCTTCAGCCTTTACACGCTGCAGCGGCCGCTGGACACGCAGGATTAGCAGCCCATCATCACCATCATCCTCATCACCCGCATCACCATCAGCCGGATCACTACGGCGGAATTCATTCGGGTGAGTTGAAGCCTCTTTCCAGTTGCTCTTTTTCCTCCTCTCCTTTTTCTCCAAAAACTCAGTTTGTCAATTTCCCATCTTTGTTTCTCCCTTTCTGCAGAGGCGACTTCCCTGTACTCTGCGCATCAATTGGTGACACCTTCGTCAGCTAATACCACAACAGCCATGCAGCCTCCCCATAGCTCCCCCTCTTCTTCTCTGGTGCACGGCTTATCCATGGATCACCGGAATGCTGTGGCTGCTGTATCAACTTCATCCGCCAGTGTAGCCGGGACTGGATTCCAAGTACTAGCCAATGCAGCGGCCGGATCAGCCTACGCTTCTCATCACTCCCATCACCACCCACAGGTAAATATTCCAGTTGACGTGTGTGTTCTCCTCGTTTCTATAAAAATAAGACTTTTCTTAAGGGGGGTTAAATAAGGCCTTTGGGGATAACGTTTGCATAACAGCTCGATTCTTTTGTTACAACAGGCTACAGGTGTAATGGCTCCGCCGACGTACACGTCAACGCATTCAGATGAGAGTTGGAGTTCTATGAATCTGGGCCGCAGTGTTGGTATTGGCGGCGGTAACAGTGCGCTAAGTGCCGGTACTTCTGCTGTGAGTGCGGCCAACAACATGGCTTCTACTGCCACTTCAATGGCGACGGCGGGAAGTGCTTTTTCAGCCAGCAGTAGCTTCGTGTCTCCTGCCGGTATTGCTGCCGCAGCGGCTGCCGGGCGTTCGCATCCTGCATTTTCTGGCATGTACGGCTGGTATTGAGAAAGCCAAGAACGCGGAGTTAAAAAAATGTACCACTGCCACGGAAATATGGCTCCAAAATCCTGATCTCTCGGACATGTAAAATGGGTTGAACAGTGGACGCTTGACGTGAAATCCCGAAAAATTTTGATTTTTCTTTTGACCACTGCGAAGCTATTCAAAGCCAGCGGTGTTTCGTACTGGATATCGGCAAGCAGAAAAAATATGAAGAGCCGTTTTATATATAGATATAGCGTACGTTTTGGTCAGTAATATCTCGGTAAGAACGGCGGTTCTTACTTCCGGATGATGGCAATCTCGAGTGATGGAGGTGATCCGTTCAACATCGCCCAGTGATGCTCTAGTACTCACAGTTTTTACTTTGCATGTCCAGTTGTACCTTTTTCTCCCTCCGCTATATTATCTCTGTCTCTTTCTTTTGCCCCCCCTACATTAATGCTGTGTCGTAGATACTGCTATAGGAATTCGTTTGTTTTCTACCATTGGTTGCACCAGCGGACACACACACACTCCCTAAGTTCCTTAGTTGGCCTTTGTCATTCAACTGTCTGCCTTGAGGGTCAACAAATATCCCTTCCTTTATTGTTTCTTTGTACAAGTGAGCATCTCAGCTTCTTCAGTGTTCAAATTAGCCGGTGAGGTGATGTTATACAAATATTATGCTGCTACTGTTTTCTCACCCTGTCACTCGCTAGAATACAAGCTCTTATCCTAGCAGAAATCCTTTGGGGATCTGGGCAATGGCTTTTTATAATTCATTTCAATCATAGGGTATTTGGCACCAAACTGTGTTGGAAATTAAACGTTGCTTAGAGTGGAGCAGCCCAGAAGATGACCGTTATCATGGTTATGAAAGAGAAAAAAGGCGCCGACCCCTGAACGAAGAGGGGGAGGAGGGGTTAACACAATTCTCGCCTTTAATAGGTACTCGAGGTGGATCTACAACCCACAAGTGCTGGTTTCAATTAAAGAGGTGGGGATGGGGATGAAACCCCGCACCTGGCCTCATGTGCCGAGCGGCTTTTATGAATTACAAAACGAGAGACAGAAGGTCTACGGCCAAAGCTCCACAGAAAAAGAGGGGGGGGGGGGTTAACGACGAAGGTTTAGAACCATAATATATACCTTTGGCGAGATGAGTTTCCACTCTAACAAGAAGCTTCCGTTCCAGCGTCACCTTATACCTGACTTAATCATACAGCGACGGGATCCGCTGTAGCTTCATTAAATTACGACACTAACCCTCGGTAGGATTTATGACTTTGGCTCTTTTTTGCTGCCTAATTCACACCTAGACTTATTATACGACTAACCCCTTCGAACTTAGTTACCCCTTTCCTTGACTTGATCTAGGCGAGGGTGCTGGACTATCCATAGGTAAGATAAAGATGGGGGCCACAAGAAAATCTCACCAAGTTCTAACCGCCTGCCCTTTTTTATTGTTTTTATTCTGGGACGCCGTTTTCTAATCCGAAACCGCTGCATCATTCTCGGCCAAACGGAGCTGAATGAGACTTTTTCATTCATTTAAAAAGACAAGAGAAAAGGGGCTCTCCCTCTGTTCTATTCCCTGGCGCTGTGCAGCAACAGGGACTGGCCAAGACAACCAGTTTCCCGCTTAATTCTTCTGCTCAGGAGTCTCTCTCCTAACGCTATCAATGCCCAAACGATTCTTTTTTTTTACCTCTTTGAACACTGGGGACCGGAAATACCACGGTAGCCGGAGCGGGACAATGAACGACCAACATGCAATCAGAGCAGCATGATGACTTGGCTTTTTGATACTGGGGCTTCTGGGTTTTCCTTTGCTGTAAAATTCCAATTCCCTTTCCCCGTCGAGTCACATTTTTACAAGGGACATGGCCCAGAAAGTTTGATGAGGTTTGAAAATTCAAAACATAGATTTCTGAGGAAATTTCCCACCTTACCCAAACTCACACGGCTCTTTCTGTGTCTTTCTTATTCATTCCTGACTTAAACAGCGAATTCACACCAAGAATGATCTGAAACGAGGCTTCAGATTGAGCTCTTTTTCGACTTTTCCTTCCGAGGCCGCCAGAAGTTGCCTTCCATGTAACAAGACAAACAAGTGTGTGCAACTTTTTCGGACAAAAGATGTCAAAGTTTCCGGCCCAACCGTCCAGCAGCGATCTTCTGCTTCTCACATTCCGATCAACTATTTTGGAACTACGATAAAAATAAATAAATCATAAAAGAGACAGGGGATAATAAAATAACCACACACAGCCTCCCCCCCCCCCGCTTATTGCCTATCAATTACCAGGCAGCTGTAAAGCTGGGGAAACCTGATCTACATACACACGCTCCCTTGGCTCTCGTGTTATATTTCTCACCCGACAGACAATTAATCAGAAAAAGGCCGTACAACAATCATTCCGCACGTCCCTGTTTCTCTCTTGAACACCGCCACTAAGCTTCCCTACGTTTTCCCATTGATCTCAGTCCTTTACACAGTCCTTGACTCGCAAAGTTTCCGCCTCTCAAAACATAAACTCCCCTGCCGATTAGTTGCCCACTTCCTGTGATACAGCAAGTTCCCTATAGAGCCACTAATGCCAATAATAAGCTCAGTCGTAAGTACGTTTCAGCTGAACAAAAAGCCCATTCCTTCACAAATCAGACGGTTAATGGTATGGGTGGTCTCCCCCATTCGTAAGTTTATACAGCAGTAGAAGTATCTATAAGGCAACATATGTGATTGAGATTTCACAGCGGAAGGAGAAAGAAACACACATAATTTTCATGGTAATTAAGTCTGACAAGGGCGGGGTACATCAGGTTCGCTATGCAAGACACACACACATACACATCTAACCCGAAAGCCGCACCGCTGCAGCCCTTTGCGAGCATCTATTACAATGACAGACGACTGTTGAGCTTTCGGACCTCCCACAATGCGATGACTCCTGAATACGGGCACAAGAGCCGCTGGTTACCGAGCTAAAGAGCAGGGGGATGTATTCGCAGCATTCCAATTCAACTCAACAGAGATGGATCCTATTGAACGGCGAAAATTCGTACAAGTATAAACTCCTGTTGTATAAGAAACCTCAAAATGATTTTCCGCTCAATAGAGTTTGATGGCTATGAAACCGTTTTCAGGAACGCATGCCGAAAAAGAGACAGTATTATCTAAGCTGCTGTTCGAGGGGTTCGGAAGCCTATCTATCGGTTTATATACACCGAAGGTTCTCTGAACAGTGCGAGAGATCTTTCTGGTCTCCAACCAGCAACTCTGTGATTATGTTGCCTGACATTTCTCTCAAGCAAGTATGTGGCTTGGCTCCGCTTCCCATCCAGAACCAATGCATATTGGTTCCAGCTAACCGGTAACTTCACGGGGATTAATTATAGAACTTTACACGGCTAACTAGAGAGCAGCTGCCGCAAGATATAACAGTATCCTTCTCCCGAAAACAGCCAAGCAAACAGCATTTCGTAGAGCAAGAGACTATTAAATCAAAGATACAACGAAACGAAAGTGAAATATTATTTATTTAAAAAAAAAACTTTGACAGAAGCCTTGTATGACATTACTCGGGACTCCGCCTCCTTCTGCTGGTCGCCAGGAAAGAAGCATATGGTTGGGAGACGGGGTTCGTTGGATTTCGGTTTGAAATGTCCATGTCCCGGCATACTCATAAACATATGTTCCCAAGATCCGACATCCACAGTCACATATACATACATATATAGTCCCCTAACAAGAATGCTGGATCGGGGTGAAAATACACACACATAGCACATTGCTGGCTCCCTGGTATGCGGCCACCACGAGTTTTCTTTGGCATTTTCTTTTCAGCCCCCCGAGTTTTGACTTAATGAGAATGCGAGCTGACCAACGACCCGTAGCAGGTTTTTACGATTGGCTCGAGGAAAACGAGTCTATTTTCTAGTCCGTATACTGCCACAAAGATTCTTGGGAGATGTAATTAGTTTTAGTTTGGCGTTTTCTTTTCTTTCCTTGTTATTTTGCTTTCGACCTCGAAATGAAATTACATTTGCGCAAAAGTTTATGCTCCATAGCCCGCTCTGACGGTCGTCAGCTTATTCTTCTCTCTCAAGTTCTCAAAAGGATTATATAAGGGGAGCTCCCCGAGGTGAGAAGGGATATAGGTTATGCCATCAAGCAGTTGGCTGCTTTGTCTGAGGTATATTACAAGGTAGGAGAGGGTATATACATAGACATATACACTATGCAGCCGCACATACAACAGCGGAACGAGGCAAAACGAGGGGGCCTTTTTTGTTCAAGACAGGTAGCCGAGAAGGCAACAGTAATATGTGGCGGGTTGCGTTTCTTATGATAATATCCGTGCGAGTTCTCGCGGGTTAGGTGTAATTCATGGCCATTTGGGATGACAGCCGAGTTAATTAAGCCACCTTGCTTGTCTATTAGCCTGCACTCCGGTGTATAAGTAGAGCGGCTCAAAAGAATATCAGACAACAAAACTTGGGACAGGAGAGACAAGATTATACCGACAGAGTAGTACAGGGGATGAGAAAAAAAAACGAAAGACGCACTGGACGCCCCATTCAAAAAGTAATCCACCGCTACCAGCGACCAGTAGTCAGTCCTCAGGAACAGCATGATGTGACCCAGACGGGACTCCATAATTTCCAGCAGCAATCAGGAAAAAAAACTCGCACAAGTGGCTCTCTCGCATTTCCACTGGCAAAACCAGCATTACTGTATATTACATGGCCAGGCAAATTAATTCTGATACGGAAAAGTATCCTTCCTATACGCCATCATGCCAAAGGAGCACTAATGCAACTGCCATGCAAATCTCCCCACCAGGAAATCTCGGATCGAAAAGAAGAGAAAATTACAGCAGGAAAAGTTAAAATAAACCGGTCTACGGTTCTTGCTTATGAATTATGGGGTGAATTTGTTATTTGTCACGATTTCAGGTTGCATTCGAAATGCTCGTGAGAAGCGCACGAGGAAAGCAACAACCTCCCAGATATGTACGGTGCTCCAAGTACGACAGAAACGGGAATGAATTTCCCTGCACGCGTTATAAAACACAAATTTGCATGTCATTAGAAAAGAAAAAGAGAACCGAAACTCGGATCGAAAACTGCCCTACATATACAGGGTGATACGGACGTTGCAAAGAGGAAAAAGAAAACGTCAATCTCCACTGGCCGGACAACCCAACCTCACGCGGAACAATCTGCTCAGGAAAAACCATTCAACCGCGAAATTTCCAAACAGAGAGAGAGAGAGAAAGAACTTGGGTGCTTGGTGCGAAAAGTAAGGCGTCGTAATAGCGTCTCATAAGTAGAGATGCTGTGTTTCGCTCAGGATAATATTTACGCAGTCTGGGTGGGGCTATACAATGACATTCCCCCCCAACCCTATTCTCTCTACAATTAACTATCAGCCCCCAAACCATTCTGCAAGAAAGCAAGTGGGATAGGATAAGGAAAATGAACCCAAAAAACTCGTCTTGTGCCTATTTTTCCCCCCCGGGCTATACTCTGTCTCCCTAAAATGAGGTTCGTAAATTAAAATTTACAGAATCCTATTAAGCTGCACGCAAGGCCGCGAAGCCCAGGACCTTGATGTTTCTTCCTTTTGCTGTTGAATTCAGCCAGGGAAAAAAAAAAGAAAAAAAGGAAAGGAAAAGACGGGGAGCTCAGACCAGATTTCACTGAAAATAGGAAACAATTGAAAAATGAAACTTAAGAAAATAAAAAAGACCCTAAAGCTACTGGGCTATAGATGACCGCGAGCTCTCCTTGGGGTCCTAAAGATGCGGATTTCCAGCAAACAAGTGTGTGCCAATGCCAGTTAACGGAATCCAAGGAGAAACACCACGGTGACGAGTTACCAATATGAGTTGCCAAGCTACTGTTATACTCATTAGAGAGCAAGCCTCAAATTTTGGTCGACGCCTCTATACAAAGAATTGCTCTTCTATAATCCACTCTCCACTTCTGTGGCTTTTTGGCCCGAAGGATTAATGGAACCGACGACTTATACACTTAGAGGATAATCACACATAGTAAGAAAAAGTTTTTGCTCACAAAGCCAAATGAAAGTTCAAGTCAATCTACGTCCAGACTGTCGCTATCCCGCCACAATCTTGGTTTATGCCAGGCATGCGTTTTACGCGTGGGTTCCTTGATGCTTGAACAATGATAGCCTACTATAATGGACTATATTAGACGAGTATATGAAGTATATATTATATATGTATCAGATATAACGGATACATGCAAAAGTTTTGCTGAGTCACTTAACCTTCAACACTCAATTGTGTTTCCCACCAACGATTGTTTTCACCGAATTCGCACTCCTTCGATTGCGACATTTTTTCCGTTTTTTTTTATTTGTAATATTCAATATAGCATCCGTAGGGAAATATGCTACCAAAATGGTTATGTGAAGTTGTGTAGAACAATCACTAGAGCAAAATATCTTGTTGATCACAAATTTGATATGCAACCAAAGACAAACGGCCAGGTTTTTGTATTCGAGGGAAAATGCAGCCATCTATGGGGAAAAGATAATATCTGAAACTTGCGCGGCGCAAGCTTTCCAAATAACTTCCAAAAAAGCTCTTATAAGAGCTTTTGCCAAATTACACCTCTCGCGGCAAGAGTTGGCGAAATCCGCCATTTTGAGTACATTTAAGTTAAGGTACACAAACAACAACAAACTGTTTTCCGTGAATACTGGTTTTGCTTACAGCTTTTACAACTAGCTCAGGTAAACAAACAAAAATACACAATAAGACAAAAAGCAAGACACAAAGCAGAACCAATATTCCAACAAACCAATAAACCAATATAAGCAAAACCTATATAGAAAAAGAGAAAAAAGCAAATATAAGCTTTATATGTCTATTCAACAATACAAAGTTTTAAATTTAAATTTTAAAATCTTTTACCGTTATAGAAAGTCAAATACTGAAAGACTAATTTAAAATCCTATCATTCCGTACGTAATACTATGTGGCGTATAAGCTTTTAAGCCCTTGTCTTGGCACGGAAAAAAAGGCTTTAAAATTCAACATCATGTAAAAACAATGAGAAGGGAACACACCTAGAGCTTACAGACCAAAATTACAATTATTTTGCTTTTAAAGCTTGGTAAATTAGCAAAAAAGCTTCACATAAAATATTATAATATTGTTTGGTAGTACATATTATTGGGACTTCCTACACGTATAAATAGACTTTAAGATAATGTGAATGAGATAAATCGAGTGCGAAATTTTTTTTATTCAATTAGTATGAATTTCCGATCGTCGTCGAATAAAAGATTTAAGAAGTAGTGGCTAGTTTCAGACACAGGTGGTGTACTTGGAAGTTTTAGGTAAATCATTAAGGGAATTCAGTTCATCGCTTGATGCTTAGCAATTCCCTGAACCGCGAACCGGCGTGACTGCCATTGTTGTTATTATTCCGTGCTGACCGACGCCTTTTCAACATTTCAGTCAATAACGTTTTTCTTTTCTTAAATAAGAGTTAGTTGAGGAAAACTTTAGCGTGTGCGTCCATTAAGCCATGCAAACTATTAAGTGTGTCGTGGTCGGGGACGGAGCAGTCGGTAAAACGTGCTTGCTAATTTCTTACACAACCAATAAATTTCCATCAGAGTATGTTCCTACGGTAAGTAATTCATTCGGCGATATTTTTTTAAAAAGCGCTTTAAAACTCTGTTTTTATAGGTCTTTGATAACTATGCAGTGACAGTAATGATTGGAGGGGAGCCTTACACACTGGGTTTGTTTGATACGGCTGGCCAGGAGGATTATGACAGGCTGAGACCGCTGAGTTATCCCCAGACGGACGTTTTTCTGGTTTGTTTTTCTGTGGTCTCTCCCTCGTCATTTGAAAACGTGAAAGAAAAGGTAAGTGTTCCTTACGTAAAGTCCAACATTGAGATAACGCGTATATATATGGTAGTGGGTACCCGAGATTACTCACCACTGCCAGAAGACGCCTTTTCTCTTGGTTGGCACGCAGATTGATTTAAGGGACGATGCTTCCACGGTTGAAAAGCTGGCCAAGAATAAACAAAAGCCTATTACCTTTGAGCAAGGTGAAAAACTAGCTCGGGAATTGAAAGCGGTCAAGTATGTCGAGTGCTCAGCACTGACCCAGGTGAGTTGATCCTTCGAAGCCCTTCTCTTGTTTGTTGCTGGTTTTACCTTACACCCGGCGTTTCGCCTCTGTTTCTGTAGAAGGGACTCAAGAACGTGTTTGATGAAGCTATTTTGGCTGCTTTGGAACCCCCAGAACCCATCAAGAAACGAAAATGTGACCTCTTATAGACAGGTAAAAACTTCCACACACAAAAAAAGAGTGCCGAGTAAAGGTGGACAGTGTTTTTTTTCTTGGGTCAGCGAAATAAAAAAATAAAGGGAAGAGATTTCATGTCTCGCTTTCTGTTCAGCCTAGCAGTCTCTGCATGATAGTTTGCATATATGGGTCAAATTGTTTTGATTCATTTTCTTATGACTAATATGAGGCCAAGTTCTATCTTCTTTCACGTTTTCTCTTCCATTCTTTTTTATAGAACCTTGTTTTTTTCCCGTACATTTCTGTTTTTGGATTTAGGGAGAGCTAAACCTCACATCGTCAATCTTAAAAGAGAACGAGGGGTTACAAACTTGTTCTTGGTTTTCCTTTTGACAATTAGTTTGCCAGTTCTCTTGACTAAAAAATATGTGCCTATGTATGTTGGATTTTTTCCTCCCCCCTCCCCCTGGCTGGAGCTTGCTACCAGTTTCTGACATTTTCGAGAGAATGGCGTGGGTCTAAATTGTAAACTAAACGAAACAGGGTTCCGTGCGCGTACCAGTCTTTTCCACTTGGTCGAAGTAATGACAACCCGAGGTTTTGATGGGCCATTTAAAAAGAAAGAAGAGGTTTAGTTCTCCTGGCTTTTTTGTTCTTTGTCTTTATGGTATTGTATTCCCTTGGCGGGCTGATGAGCGTTGAAACGAGTACACGTACCATAAACACTTTTTTGCAATCAATTCATTGAAAACATAAGGACGTGATCTTTGTGGTAGGAGGCATTAAATTAATTAAGTGCATTATGAAAGTTAAAGAAGCGTTTACAGATGCAAGAGGTGCAAAAGACGGATCATAAGTGTGGATTTATGGGACCCGATGGCAAAGGTTAACCCAGTAAACCGTTGGTACTGGCGCAAGATTGCTGAACGTAATTCAGACAAAAGCCCATATTGGACTCCTCCACTACAGCGGTACCGGAGCCTCCTTCTGTGGAATCCGTATGAAACCGTAACTCAAAAGAGGGAGAGTAGCCTGTGAAAATAAAAGATCATTATAATTCGCCTACTTCTCGTAAGTGCGTGGCATATGTAATCCATACTATAGACAGGTGCTGCCGCCGTTTTCCCTGTCACTGCATTAAAGTAGACTCCACAAAGTCTGGAAACGCAAGAAACTGGTGTGGTGGTGGTGGAAGTACTCAGAACGCTCGAGTCTACCTTGTCGGTGGCACAAGGAATTTGCAACCAGTCGTGCAAACAATCTGTATCAGCCAATGAGGTCGAGGCAGTAGTGCCGGCTAGACCCGAAATGGTGAAAGATGCAGTAGTGACAGTGTTGACACTGTCGGTGCAAGCCGAGTAACAGATACCACAGAAACCCTGGTTACGTCGAATGCAGATGGAGTAGTCCTGGTTTGAAAGCTGACGCCCACTTCCGCCGGTAGCCACCGTGACCGTCTTGTAGTTGAAACTCGTGATCGTGCCTGTTGGTTCGGTAAAGTACTGGAGGCAGTCATGTGGTGCGGTTAGACGGCTGTCACAAGGGATTTGGGACATCTTGAGATTCCAGTAGCGAGTCATGTTGGTACCCGAGAGGATGAAGCCCAAGGACCAAGCATTGGTACCAGGCATCGCATCCAAGTAAACTATGGAATAAACAAGTTTTTTGCAAGGATGAAAAATATAGCCTGTAAGTTAGCTTTTTCTTTAATAATTACTGTGCTGGCCAGCGTTGTCACCGCAAATGGCTGGTACATTGTTTGAAGCACCAGAGACAGTAAACGTGTCTAAAAGACACTTGTTGTCATGGGGCTCGTTCTGCGAGATGGTGAAAGTCATGAAGTCCACTCTCAGCTGGCATATGTCATCAGAACACTTTTGGATGTTGATCATGCATTGACCCGCAGAGCTGTACCCAACAGTGGAAGTGCCTGGGTTCTGGAAATACGTGCAGTTTTTGTTGGTCGTCTGCCCACACTTGGTAATGATGACTGTTGGGAAAGGAAAAAAGTAATTGGTAAATGACAGTTTATTTACGGTAGACTTCGGTAGAAATCTTTTACTTGTGCAACAGACACCAAAACCGGAGGCACATGAACCAGATACTGTTCCGCCAGCAGCAGTACATTCCGCAGCCGTCATGCAAGTTCCGTTGAAGGAGTTGGTGCCGTAGCAGTTCGTGTTGGCGAATTTGATGATGGTGAACAAGGAAAAGACTAAAGAGAGCGAGGGAAAGAAACAAGGTATTATGAATAATCTGTTTTCCTTACAGTCTTAAAGGTGAAATCTTTTATCTCTATTCGCCTTACATTTCTCTTGGCGATGATCGGCGACAGTGCTATTGTCCCCCACCTCGGCGTCGTCGTGGCTTCGGGCAAATACGCCTCCGAAGAGAGTGCCGAGACAAACGTACAAGAGAATACGCTGTTGCAAAGGCTGAAAAGAAAACATGAGGATTTGCCGTTTTTTCTTATGAACTAGACTTACCATGGCGAAAACTTGAGGAAGAATGATGACTTTTGGACCTTTCGTACGAGTACTTATACTCCCAAAGGAAATGCAATGTCTTGATTATAATAAAGTTATGTAGACTTCCTAGATCCTTCGAAAAGTCGAACCCAACGCCTTTTGGGTTTTACGCTAGGTGACTGTCTGACCGCCTAATTATCGCTGGTAACCTGTCAAACCTTTATGAATTGCATTGAACGTTCTCCAGGCCCTCATGATGAGGCAGAACTGATGAGGTTTGGATCCGGCAGGTTACCGGGTACCGCTCAGACCGCGACTTGGGCTTGTCGTATTTGGTACCTTCTGTCATTACCTCGTTTTATGCACGTACAAGTATAAGTATTTATTATTTATGCATTATTAATTAGTTCTTGTTTGAACCCCGTATTCGCTACATAGTGCAATGAACACACATCCGTCAGCCATTGTCGCTTCAATCTTTCGTCAATTAGGAAACGTTATCGGACTCTTGATAAGGAGTGGGATTTGAAGTTACCCCTCCAAGGATCAACAGACCTTGATATGCGGTCGTAATTAGTGGCCGCCTGATCAGGAGAAATAAAGCCTGATGGATTCATACCCATCTGTTGGATCTTGGCCAAGAAGAATGCACTGGGAAACAAGAAGACAGTTCGGGTTCCATAATTCATGTATACTGTAATGTCTTGAAAAATGCGGATGAAAAGAGACACAACTAGCATACAAAGACAATACGAGGTTAAAGGTCACAAAGTAAGGCAGCATATGAATGTCCGGGTAGCCACAATAGTCGAGCCAGTTTGTGTCATACATTCAATTTAAAAAATTTAGCCTATACTTTGGCGGCCAGTAACCTAGCACTGCCATTATTCCATCACTTTCAAGATACTACTGCTCGGAAGGAAAATGATCCGTAGGCAATACAGAGGGGCGGGGCTGTACAAACATTTACACGCACACACGTACAGTAGCGAACTTAAACATCGCTACATGGGGGTTTCGGAACTGGCAAATCACAGTGCTAATCCCCTGTTTAGACCAATCCTGTCGTTTCTAATCCCCTCTTTAGACCAATGCTGTTAATTCCAAAACTCCCATCTAGCGATCTTTAAGTTCGTTACTGTACGCACAGAGAAAACAAGGCAATAATTGTTATTTTCCCGTCCCACTAGGGGGTAGAGAAAAAAATACGGAAGAAAAGAAAAACCCCATAAGCAAATGATTCACCCTGACGTTCCCTGACCACTGTGGCTGTCAATTTTTAGTTAATATATACTGCAGCCAATGTTTGTTGCACGACTGCCTGTCTTTTGGGCAAGTTCACATCAAGGAACCAACCAGTTTTATAGATTGCGAACGAGGAGGCTAAATCCCGTCACGAAGCGCGAATCTTTAGCAACCCCATTTGGCTGCCCACGTGGGAGGCAGCTTCGGCTGAGTCATCCAGCGAATCCAAATCTAAATCCGTGTTGATCATGGTCTGCTCTTGAAGCAACTGCAGATGACTGGCTGACAAGATCGAAGAAGGACCTTGCAACAGAAAACTTGCAGCTTTATTAGCGTTGGTTTTCGAGGGAAAGCGAACATTCGTATCATCCTGCCCTGCTTCCGCGGAAGGGGCTTCAGGAGTCGTTAACACTTCCGACTCTGAAATGCAAAGTGCACCGTTTAGTCTACTGAGCGATACATGGCCATACATGGTAACAGGTTTTTAGTGCAAAAAGCTAATGCTGAGATAGAGTTCTTGAGATAGAATACCTTCAAGTCTTCCAGGCTGACTATCAAAAGAATGCGAGATTATCTATTGACTCGAGCAAATTAGACGAAGATTTAAAAAAACAAAAAGAAAAAACCATACCTTGATGAGCAACGTCCGGGTTGGAAGCCGAGGGCGTGGATGCAGAAACAACTAAGCTTTTGGTTCCATTCTAGAAAAAAAAGTTATTCAATAGGTGCTTACGTTGCTTTCACTAATAAAAACGTAGAGAGAGAGAGAGAGAGATTTTTTTAAAAAAGTTCCATTTACTGTTGTTAAGGAAACTCGCACAGCTTTGCCAGGATCGGGAACCTGAGAGACAGGCGTGGATCCTTCCTCCGGCTTCACATAACCTCGCAGATCTGGAAAAATGCAACTCACGAGTATTTTTTATCAAGTCTTCCAAAGAAATAAACACCGCAAATGGAATTACCAAGGAGGCTGGGAGGAACAGGTCCGCACAAGATATACAAACAGTTCATACACACGCCCCCTTGACTGTATGGGTTGGACTTGACCGCTCCACGTTTCCCACTAAAGGATCCTTTGATCTGAGATGATAGAAATTATAATTTGGGCGTCTCTTGCTAGCTTAAAGCGTAACTTACGTCTTCATTGGTGGTTTGATTGGAAGTAGTCAAATAGGTATGAAAGCCTGCAAGGCCCAAGACGCTCCAGATAGAAAGGAAACAAATTACTGCTACCAGCACGGAGGCAGGCGACTCTTTCAACGACTCGAGAAATTGGCGATCCCGAGCAACTAGATACATACACAAAAAACAACAACAAACCGTTAAGTAAACCCAGAGGATAAAGATGATAACGGGCGCGTGACAAAGATAAAAGATCCGGACTTACGTAATACTAGGTGAGTGATGGCGCACGCAAACAAAAAGACGCATAAGAATGCCAAAGATACAATGAAGCAGTAAAAGTACCGGTAGTTGCGTCTCCCTACGCAGTTGCCCACCCAAGGACAATGATGATCGAAACGCTCTGCAAGCAAAGAGAGACCCATAGTTGGCGATAAACGTGCAGCTTGAGTTGTACTTGCCTACACAGTTGTCACAAATACTGCAGTGAGAAGCTCTGGGGGGCCTGAATATTTTACAAGTAAAGCAATACTTGAGCTTGACCACCTGACCCCCTACCAATACTTCCTTCGTGCGAGGTGGTGGCCTGTACGTTGGGGAATTGGCGCCATTGGGTACTTCTATAGACAGGCAAAAGACAAAGGTTGAACGGATGAATAACGAAAGGGCTATTGAAAAGAGAAAAAGAAATGAGCTATGAGGTCTTTTACCGATTTGTCTTTCTATGTCGGCAGCTTCATCGTTTGTTGCTCGAGGAATTACACCTGGATCAGTAAAACTTGTGCGGAAAAGCATGCATAAAACGAACACACATAGAACTCCAGCGATAACAGGAATAGCAGGACTGACCTCCTCAGTCAGGAATGGGCAACTATAGTTATTAAGACAAGCGCATTAATGGGGACTGTATAGAATAAGAAGGCTTGGCATCCTTACTCGAAGCCAAAAAACAGCGCGCACGTTCCAATGATTAAAGCCACGGTAATGTGAAATACTCCCGTTTGTTTGGACATCATAATATGTCCCTTGCAGCAAAATCTATTTTTCCCAGGGTGAACTTGCCACTTGCGCTGCGAATGTTGAGGCATCCTACACTATCTTTAGTCCAGCATTTCTTTGCTTCACAGGCTTAGGCTTACAAAGAAAATACAAAATGCTTTCTTCTCGTTGCAAAGAGAAAGAAAGTAAGAACAATGTTGTTGTTGATGATGATGATGACGACGTGATGTGAAGGGCGACCTTAACCCAACCTAAATCCAAGACACATTTTCAGATAGACTTTTTCTCGTATACTCATTCTATTTTGTACATTAAAAGTAGAAGGAATTCATATATATGCTTTTTTAACTTACCTAAAATAGCTCTGCATTGCTGTTAACTTCTTTATAGTGTAGGACTCTAAGGTCTTGTTTACACTTTGAATATCGATAAAGAACAAAGAAATCGTGTACAACCACTCCAAGCAAATCGATACAAATGTAAATGTACTTTCCCGGGTTCAGTTTATATTCTTGCAGAAAAAACTGGCTGCGAAAATATCAAGTGCATAACGTCATAATGTGTGAAAAATAGCATTTGTTCTCGCAGGTAAATTATAAACGATCTCGGTAAAGATAGAATATCAAATTTAAAGTGTGTATTAATAAAAAGACGCAAATTCGCTAAAAATGCTTCATATTGGGAATTCCATATCCTGTAATACTCGGTTTAATCGGGTTTCCTTCCTAGGAGCTCCGAGCAGGCCTTATCGAAAGCCGCAATTTGATCCGTGTATACGAAATGCCGAAACCCTCGCAAAAATCCATGTTTGAGTTTCTCTCGCATAAATAAGGCCCCTAAATCACGCAGTAATACATTGAGATCCTTAGCGGCTTTGTAAGCTTTCACTGCTTTGGAAAACACAACATATTCTTCTTTACTCACGTATCGTTTAACCTAAAGTGAAACCAAAAATTAAATAGTTAAGAAATTGAAAGAACTGAGACGAATTTACTTGTAACAGATATTCTGAAGCGGAAAGATAAGGGACGGGAGGCTTTGCTTTCTCTTCAGTTTGCTTTTCGACCTTTACAATTTCTTCGGAAGCGGAACCCAAAGCTGTGGTCAAAAATCGTTTTTCTTCGCTCGAAACGATATTAAATTTTCGCCTTTTCGGTGCAGGTGCTGCAGCACAGCTAACGTCAGGATTCGCTTCTTTCTGGGTCTTCACTACATTGAAATCTACGATTGATTGAGTGG
Source organism: Lepidurus arcticus (assembly GCA_003724045.1). Classification (NCBI taxonomy): domain Eukaryota; kingdom Metazoa; phylum Arthropoda; class Branchiopoda; order Notostraca; family Triopsidae; genus Lepidurus; species Lepidurus arcticus. Next base: position 49,280 of record RJJA01000394.1, read on the forward strand.
ATTCCAATGCTCCAAACAAGCTGCTCGCAGCTTGAGAAACTCTTGGGGCGGTTGCCTTTTCCGTGTAGGATGACAAATCGACGTCGAATTCGCTTGAAAACCCTGAAGGAAGACTGCCACTTGCTGTCTTAGGCTGCTGCACTGCTCGATTTTGACTGAATTCAAAAGCAGACGCTCCAACGCTCGTGGACTGTCTCCCCAATAACGAATCCTCAACCCCATTGCTAAGAGGCGCTACAATCTTCCCGCCTTTCACTTCCGGTTGAGGTAGCTAAGCAGAAAAAAATTAGCTACGAATTTCCAAGAAAAGAAAATGAATTAAGAAAAGTTACATTCTTTAGAGCGTCCTGAAAGAAAGTTCTAACGTCCCGTAGCAAGGGTCCAACCTTCTGATAAAGCCTAATGTGTGGCCGGATCCACGCTGACAGTTGCGAAGTGATATCCTTGTTGCCAAATCGCTTATCGCAGAGAAGAATAGCGCCATAATCATTCTTGTGGCGAATAACTCGCCCAATAGCTTGATTGACAGCTCGAGTTGCTTCCAATCTGTACCAGTCTGTGCTAGATAAACCCTAATGATAAGAAAATGTAGTCTTGGCTTCGCGAAAACATCCAATTTACTTGAAATTCCGGATTTAGACGGTTTTCTTCCAAATACCGCTGTTTGAGAATCACACGTGGGTCTCTTGCAGGTGGATAAGGTAATCCTGTGATGATAACCACTCGTCCATTCATGTCCGCAAAGTCTAAACCTTCAGAAACCTTTAAAAAAATGAATACTTTTCTTAATTAAAAAGAACAATTCGTAGGTACTTTGCCTCTGCAAACGGCCATGAAGCAAGCTCCTTTCTTGGAAGGGTCTTGGATTGCACTGTAATAGCCTAACATAGCTTCATTAAAGCCTTCTTTCCTCGTAGGTTCGACATAGATGGTCTAAAAAAATACATAAAGAGTCCAGTAAACATCTATAGTTACGGTAAAATTGTAAGGAAAGGTTACTTTGAAGCGATCTATGGTCTCCCAGAGGCCCGACATTTGCCAGTTTTCCTGACAAGATTTCATAACGGGATAGGAAGGGAAGAAAATGAGCAATCCATGAGGCGAAACTTGGGCTACATTACGAATGGTTCCTCCAAGAGACCGAATATATTCAGGTCTTGACCTGCCAGTTTTACAAAAAGTTAACAATTTGTTCGAATATATAACACAAGCGTAATATTTTTTAAATCTGTTTCGATATTACCGATTTTGGTAAGAAGAATTGAGTTCTTGATCATCTGGCCCGTGGCTTAACACGCCTACTAGGACCTGATTGGCTCCGATAATGTGGGGATTTTCGAGCCGTAAGGGAAATGGCACTTGTAACTCTGCAGCAAAGCTGTTTAATGGAGATAAGGTCCCACTAGTTAGAATAAGGCTTCTGATACCTTGTTCCACCAAATCCCGGAGTCTAAATTAATAAAAAACAATTAAAAATTTTTTTACATTAAAGAAAATGCTCCAAGTTACCCAAATCCAGGGCTGAAACACCAGTAACTTATAACTTTTCCTTGCTTCTGATTTCCGGAGGCTGCCGACCAATCTGGCTTACTTTTCTGTGCTTTGACCTCTTCCATTGCGATATGAACCTAATAGGGAAATTCAAGAACGCAATGTAGGAAAATACAAATAATGTCCAAAATAACTTTTTTTTAGGTATCTTAAACAGCACTGAAATACTAAAATGGATTTATGAGTTAAAAGAAACGAAGGATAGCAAAGTTGCATACTTTGTAGGAGCGCTTAACTCTTTCCAAGTGTTCCAGTGAGAATTTCTCTTTGGCAAAGACAATTTTCAGCAAATTGGCGAAAACTTGCAGTCCAGCCCCTTTCCGATGGAAAGGGCCAGTCCCAGTAGCTACGGTGAGGTATTGGACAAGCTTGTCAACCAGTTCAATGACAGTAGTTCGTTTTTCGGGTGTAATTTCCGCATTAGCTAATAATTTGAACATGTAATCACCGGGAAAAGTGATTCCTTCACTTGGGGGTGGGGGAATGGCGTCAATTTCCTTTTCCATGTTAAGAAACATGACTTTGAGGATACACAACTCTTCTAGGGTGAAATCCACCATTCGGGTCGTATCCGAAGAGCCGAACTCTGCTTCCATCGCTTGTTGGTCTGCTGCCATCTTTTTAATTACCTAAAAATTTATATTACTAACTTTGTCTTATCCTTTCAAAGGAAATGAAGCTCAAGTTGTACCTGAGACACTTCGTCGATGCAGAGAGCAATATCTAAGCTTCTAAGTTGGACCGAAGCAGCTTCTTCACACATTTTTTCCACGTTGTGAGCTTCGTCGAAGATAACAATATTCCCTGCGAGCTCAATTCCGTGGATTTTCCGAATGGCTGGGTCTAACAAGTAATTGTACGGCATAAAGATGATGTCGGCGCTCTTCTTAATCTCTTTGGTTAGGTAATAAGGACAGACGCGATGAGCTTTGCCAGCTTTGGTGAGATCTTCGATATCCAAAATGCTTTCTTTGAACTCTTTTTCTTCTTTCTTGGCCTCGAGGTTATTATGGAAGTGACAGCTTTTGCTCTGGACGCGCGCATAACACATGTGCAGCTTGACGGAGTTGTTGAGCTCCTTGGAAACTTCAGGATGGATACACAGTTGGTCCCGTGAGCCCATGATACTAGCTTTCATGTGATTGTAAGTGGTCCTTTTGAGCTCTTGGATGACTTGGCTGAGCTGGGAGTGGGTTCTGGAGGCGTAGATGATCTTGGGCAAAAACTGAGAAGTGCCGGCAGTTCCCCATGTTAACCCAGTAGCTTTCTCTAAATCGTTTTTGATCCTAGAGGCGTCTGGGTTGTCTAACAGTGCGGCCGACTGAAGTTGGGCTTTCCTGGAGGATTGCCATGCTAAAGATGAGCAGAGTAAGCAGAGCGTTTTGCCCGTGCCAGTAGGAGATTCCAAAAGTGCATTTGTACCCTTGAAACAAACAACAGGTTTGTTATTTAGTTCTAAAAGTTCAGCACATACATTACGTTTTGGAGGCTCTCGATAACCTTTTCCATGTACTGAACTTGGACATCATAGGGATCAAAGGGAAAACTGACTGGTACACCAAGAATATTTAGATTTACCATCTCAAAACAAGACGACAGGTCTAACTATCGAATAAGCTGGGCAAGTGGCTGTCTTCTTGTCAATAGTGGAAGCTTCTTGTCAATAGATGGCTGCAGTGAAACAGTTGAAGGGGGTTGCTTTTGAAAATTAAAAAACACCAACAAACCTGTAAACTCCTACGAACCAGGTTTTGAAAAGAAAATGAGAAAGTGCACTACCAGACACGCATCATAACCTGTAGTAATACAGGGAAATTAAATAAATAAAAAAAACTAGAGATAGAGTGAAAAAATAGATGAAACGAACAAATACAAAACACACGACGGAAAGAAAAATAGAAGGTTCCAATTAGGGGACTTGTCCAGCTAATAATACAAGGAAACTAAAGTAAATAAATGAGAGAAACAAAAATTATAATACAATAAATAATAGTAAAAATCTCAGTGACAAATCCCGTCACTTCTTCTTCTTCTTCTTTGTGTTGTTATAGACGACAGGCGAATCGTCATCGCATCGTCGTCTGCAGCATTCCCAATTG